>CAIGRB010141461.1:40969-61978 GCA_903798255.1 Fraxinus quadrangulata | reverse complement strand
TACGATTTGTGTGTATCCCCTGCTTTCCTTTCTTCTTCCCAGAAAACACAACTCTCTCTCTCTCTCTCTCTCTCTCTTTCTCTCGTTTCCACTTGCTAAATAGCTAAAGAAGATACGTCCGCAGAGTAGGTGTTATGCACGATTAATTAAAATTTCTTTGTATAAATTGTGTAATAATGATATGTTTACTAGCATTTTAAATACAATTCGTAGTCAAATCTTAAGTACCCCTTTAATTGAAATCAACTGGATTCATGAAATCATGAAGGGGTAACGTGTCGAGTTAGATCCCGTGTATGCTGGTGCAGTTTCAATCGAAGATACCGAAAACTGGGTCCCAAATGGATTGTTTAATCAGTGCAGAAATGCGGCCCCATTTTGTCCATTAAAAGTCAAATTGTATCTCCTTTATTATTGGTTGATGTCCAATTCTTACAATTGGCTTTTTCTTGCAGGGACTGGTTGATTTGGTAGTTAAAATAATAAAGAAAATTGAGTGTAGGACCCACAAGGAAGGGAAGGGCTAGATATTTGGAGTCACCAAAGAACGCCAACATCTTCATCTCCAGCAAGTGCAACAAAATCTCAGATGGAAAATCTTTTGGGACTTCTTAGATTTCGGGTCAAGAGAGGTGTAAATCTTGCTGTTCGTGATGTAAGAAGTAGCGATCCTTACGTTGTTGTCAAAATGGGTAAACAGGTTGGTCTAGATTTCTCGACCACTTTCATTTGAAGTAATTTGTGGCGATTGGTATATTTGTTTATGTATATGTTGTTTTTCATGTGTTTTATCATTAGTATTGCAATTTTGTACTCTTATTGTTTGATAGTTTGGTGGTGTTGGGTACGGTTTGGTTGACTTTTGCCCCCTCTCGTTTATTGCGTTGTTTATGGTTCTTATGGATTGTATTGGGTCTTTTGGGTGCTTCGCTGGATTGTTCAGGCGATTTCTAGAGAAACTCAATTGAGATTGTTTGCGAGTGTGTAACGGTTATTAATTGTACCACTGAATAGTTAAAACGTTTAATATAGATGTTAAAGGTTTTGATGGGATATACAGTGATCAAAATCAAATTAGCAAAGAGAGACATGGTAACTTGTGGTTCATAAGGATTGAGACAAGATACAGAAACCCGAAGTGTTGGGAAGTTTTGTTGCAGAGTTAGATTATATTGCTTTTTATCCTCGTTAGGTTGCTAGAATATGTGCAATTTTCAGCTTGGCCTTTTAGACTTCCCCCTGCTGGTTCTATAAGTGTTACTTATTTTCTCTAAGGCCAATCTTGATTTGCTTCCCTTTTTTCAGGAAACTAGAACTAAGTAACTGGAGTCTTGCTTATGTTTATGTTAACACATTTTCTTTTGTGGGAGCATCTAATGAAGAAGGAACATAGTTATAAGATCTTTTGGGTATTTCCTAATTTGTCTTTTCTGAGAAAGGAGGTTGAGAAATCTATCAAGAGAAATTTTCAGGTGCCACAGTTTGGGGTACATTGCAGCAGACGGGGTGCTGGCTGTACTTGTATAAGTATCACGTTTTCTTTTTGGTTTATGTTCTTTCCAATTTTTTTCCGTGGGATGGAATGGGTAAGGGTATGTTGGTTAAGGAATTGTTTAGTTACCACAAACATTTATTATCCTGTAATTGCTTGCTTCTGATATATCCAAATCAAAATGGGTGCAAATGGAATTTAAGTTTTTTGTTATTTTCTTTATGCAAAATGAAGTTAAGACCGGTTAAACCTCTAATTTGGATTGAAACTCCACTATCAGTTGATCCAAATCTTGGTGCTTGCTAAGTAGCTACCTGAAAGGAAAAGCTCTTCATGTCGAACCTCTGTAGCGTTGAGTCCCAAAATATTACGTGGCTGGATAGTCAACTGAAAATTGAAAACAAAGATTTTGACATAATTGGAAAAAAATTATGTGTCAAAACCACAACGATACTTTGATTTGTATCATCCACTGGGACTCGGTCGGAAGAATCTACCGTGGCCATCTCTACCCACCCGAGGCACCCATCCTCTTTAAACCTATGGTATCTATCTTAATATCTTTCTCACCACAGCGAGAGCAACCTTTGCTCCAGACCTACCAAGCGCTAAGTGTATGCACGACCACTTTCATTGAAAGCCACATTTGAAGGAGAATCATGGAAATTAGTTTTGGTTCTGGGGTAACTTGATATTTACTTTTAAGTCTCTTTTCAATTTGTAGCTTGTGGGTCTACGGAAAGAAATGAACTTTTGATCATACAAAAAATTAGTCCACTTGATTTACTTTCACGACTGATAAAGAGGACTTTTCTAGCCAAACTGAACCTCTTAGGGGACTTTTCTGAATTCACTTACTAGTTTGTTGTAGGCTACAGGGTAACTTGATATTTACTTTTAAGTCTCTTTTCAATTTGTAGCTTGTGGGTCTACGGAAAGAAATGAACTTTTGATCATATAAATAACTCGTCCACTTGATTTACTTTCACGACTGATAAAGAGGACTTTTCTAGCCAAACTGAACCTCTTAGGGGATTTTCTGAATTCACTCACTAGTTTGTTGTAGGCTACAGGAGAAGACTGAGGTTATAGGGAGATGTTTGGAGAGAAGGAGATTTCCCTGGAGGAGGAATTTATTAAATTTTTCAGAATTTTGTATAACCAGTTTTCTTTGTAACTGAGATGGATGTTACATGGAATATCGAGTTTAGAAGAACGCCCATGTTTGGGGAACTCAGCTTTTACTGGACTTGCCTTTAGAGTTGCCTTTAGAGTTGCAATCAAATAGTTCACAGGTTTGGACGAAGATAGATTCGCATTTGGAGATAAGTCCGCTGGCATCTACACTGCTAAACTTGTATACATTTCTGGGTGATATATTTTTTTACCCTTGGAAAACTAAAGAAGTAAAGCTCATAGAAACGTGTGTTTCTTTGTATTGACTGCTGTTAGAGAGGCCATACATCTTTCTTTTGTTTCAGTTAAAAGAGATGCTTTCAACGTCTTTATTTCTCCTGAAAATTCCTGACACATTCTCCTAGCATGCTGTCCAATAATGCCCAAGTAAAGAAAATCATATTGTCCTTTTATTGTGCATGTCAGTTGTTTTTGAGGTAATATTTACTTGGATGAGCTTTTAGGCTTATGCTTATGTTTGGTACACATTACTAAATAAGATTAGATGGTATAACGGACAAGATTTTAACCTCTTTTTCTCGCTTGACGCCATCTAGTACTTGTCTAATCCAACTAACCAAACCCCTCGAACAGGGTATTATGGTTGGAAGGTGGGGAGAATAATAGGGTTTCAAGGGTCTATCTATGACAGCAGATGGATGGTGGTGGACATAAAGAAGCGAGGAAGCCCAGGGGCTATTTAGCAATGACGAACAGGGAAAGGCAATTGTGCAGTTTCAGAGACGTAGAAGTATGAATTCAAGTTAGAAATTTGTTTGCTTATGTACAGTAAGTGGTTTCTAATTGCACATCAGCTGATATGTGGTTTTAAGGCCGGATTTGCAGACGGTAGTGATCAACAGAAAATAAGCTGTGACTTGACCCAGGAAAGCCAAATGCCTAAAAATCTGCAGGACAGCAAGAGTTCTGAAAAAGAGCTAAAATACCAGGACGAGGAGATTAAAAATGCTGACTGATATTTAAAATGTTTGGAACTACTTTTTTGCATGTCACAAGTATACGAAAGTTCAAGGGGATACTAGCATAGAAGCTGGAGCTATAAAAGCACATTTTCCGTAGCATGTATAAACTTAGCCCATGTCTGACACCTATTTAATTTATAAAAATCTTTAGTCAAACCTACTTTTTATCCACACATTTTGTAGGAGTTACAAGTACTACCCACTTATCTACCACTAGTTTCTATCTATTAATTATATAAACCGATTGTAATCTTTTTCCAAATAAGTGCTTAGTATGGTTGCTGCCAGTGCCAGTTATCTTCCTTGCCTACTCTTTATATTTTGGCTGCCAAATTGGAACTATCTACTTGTTAACTTCCTATGTTTTTGTGAACAGGTAATCTAATATTTCCCCCTTTTTCTTAATTAATACAGAAACCGATTCATTGTTTATGAATGGAGTTCACGTTAAATTTAGTCAGCTCTCTTTTAGTCAAATTTAATCTGGTAATTTTGTCTTGTTATATAGAATTTTACTCCTTGAAAGCACCTTATAAGCTTTGCTAAACATGCTATATGTGTTTGCTTTCAGTTCTTCTCGTTTAAGTTTCTAGTATCATATTGATTTTTCTGTTTCATGCAGAAATTGAAGACTCGTGTTATAAGAAAGGATGTTAATCCTGAATGGAATGAGGATTTGACGCTTTCCGTTGCAGATCCTAATCTTCCAATCAAGCTGGTAGTGTTCATTGGCAGCAAATGCTAAATAAATCGAGTTAGAAGATTTTATTATAGGAATATTATTTACCTACCTTCAAAATTTTCTGTCTTTACATCTTCTAATAATTTGTTTAGCCAAGTAATTATTTTCTTTCTAATAAGTTTACAGCTTTGAATAGTTAAATACACAAGAATCTGCACCTATCTTTCTGATATCATGGCTTGTATTTCAGTGTTCATTTCATGGAGATCTCTGATGTCTATTCTTATCTGCTTGTATGATTTCAGACTGTCTACGACCACGACACTTTCAGCATGGACGACAAAATGGGAGACACAGAAATTGACATTAAACCATTTGTAGAAGTCTTGAGAATGAAATTAGACAACCTCCCGAGCGGTACTATACTTACAAGAATACAACCTTGCAGGTCGAATTGCCTCGCCGAAGAGAGTTGCGTCGTCTGGAATGACGGCAAGGTGATGCAAGATATGTGCCTGAGATTGAGAAATGTGGAGTGTGGTGAAGTGGAAATTCAGCTTGGGTGGATTGAAGTCCCTGGATCCAGAGGTATCTAGAATGCAAGAAATGTCTGTTCTGGTACTGGTTCTTTGTAACTTACAATGATTAATTTAGTCATTTGCAGTCTGTTAAGAATTTTCTGGTGAGGTTTGTTTTAAAGGACAAAGTTTGCTAAATATACTTTATATTTCTCTGAATTTGTGTACAAGGTGATTATTACTGTGAAATGACCAAATTGCCAAAACTTTTAGCTTCTCATGGTCAATAATGCCCATGCCTCTATGCCTAGTCATCCGAAGAAAATTTGCCCCCGTCTTACTGCGGTTTTGAGTCATTTCATGGCACTTCTATCGCATTGTTGTGAAATGGTTAATGGGTTCTTCCTTTCTTTTGGATGGAAGCCAATGTCGTGAAAGACTAATTCCGTTGTAGTATGTATATAAAGATTTCATATTGAATTGATTCGTGTGAGTATGATTATAAATATTTTTTTATTATAATGGTTTTCCCCACTTATATTTATATCGAGATACTACATAAAGGGTCACAAGAAATGCAACAAAATCAAATATTTTACATTATGTTTAGATCATTTCTTTTATTTTTCTAACATGTTCTACTAGAATCATATAAACTAAATAATTATACAAATGTGATCTAAGAAAAGAAGAAGCCGTTTTAATTCTCTCCTTCGTATTGATTTTTGGTGTAGAAAGCTCTCTTGAGAAATCCAATCGAACCAGAATTCAGAAACGGTTAGACATTTGATAAGGGACAAAAATTTGATATCCCTCAAAAGGAATACAATGCATGCCCTTCCATACTCCTTGAAAACCCAACTTTTGCAATACCAAATCTACATCAATTTGTGCATATCAAAATGTTTGAATGTTTACAACTCCAAGAAGTTTGTATATGTGACACGCCAATCTTTGTTCCCCACCTCCCTCAGTTTTAATCAAGGACATGTTCAGTACGTTGACGTAAGTGTAATATTGGACATGATTATAAAAATATAAGAAATTATAATCTTTTTTGTTGTTTTGGGACAATACCAGCCAAGTATTATGTGCTGGAAATATTTTAATTACATTATCTAGTTATTGTTCATCTTTGAAACTTATGCGTGAATAAAACACAAAAATCTTAGATATCTCAGCAAGATAACTTAGCGAACATGTTAAAATTTCAAAACCTTAGAAGTAAAATAAGGGCATATCTAGTACGGCAAATTGAAAAAAAAATTAGACATGATTGAAGAAGAGAGACACGATATAATTTGTCATTTGTTCTATCAAGTTTAGACATGATAAATGAAGAGACATTATATAATTTATGGTCTATTTCATAAGAGTCTGCTAAACTTATACTTGTTGTTTCATGTCTATCAACACAAGGTATCAAATATATACCGAAGATTTTGGGTTGAGTCAATTCAAAGACGGGACAAATAATACACTAGAAAATATAGCGATATTTTCTATTTTTCTATGAATTTTTTCACTAAAACATGAAAGAAAAAAAAAAAACTTGAGAAAGGGGAAAAAAATTGCCCATCAACATCCCACGAGCCAAAATGCGAATCCAAGAAGAAAGTTGAGGATAAAGAAGCAAAAGAGGCTTGAAAAGCTTCTCCAAACAATTACTAGAAAACACAAACATAAAACCTCCAAATAAGATGCTTTTTTCTCACTTGATATACAAAAACCAGAAATCTATACCAATTCATTTCATCAAATTAACACGTCCACCGTCTCCCTCTATCAAATTCAAACACGGCTTAAAACAAAGAGGATAAAACAAAGAAATGGAAATATATTAGTAAATTATCACCCACCACCACCACCACCTCCACACCACCTTACCTTTTGCTTTGGGGACTGCAAGTGCAAGCTTGCTTGCAATCCTAAAGCTGTGCATTCTGAAATTTTGTAGAGCCCCAATAAATATACTATTTCCTCTTTTCTGTATACATACCAGTACTACCCACAACCCCATAAACCAAAACACATGCCCCTCATCACCCTCTATTTCCTAATCACAAGTACTACTTCTACCTCCTACGTCTTCTTCAACTTTCATATAATTTTCACCTTTCTTGTATGTTTTCTTGATCTTGGCAGCTGAAAAATCGAAGTTTCTTAATCATTCATTCAGTTTTTGCCTTTCTTGTGCGTTTTCTTGATCTGGGCAGGTGAAAAAACCAGCGCTCTTCAACTTTTATTCGGTTTTCACCTTTCTTGTATGTTTTCTTGACCTGGGCAGCTGAAAAAACTTGCAAAAAATGATAACTTTATCAGATTTCTATCATGTTATGACTGCAGTGGTTCCACTCTATGTGGCTATGATATTAGCTTACGGTTCAGTAAAATGGTGGAAGATTTTCTCACCAGACCAGTGTTCAGGAATCAACCGTTTTGTGGCACTCTTTGCAGTTCCTCTGCTTTCTTTTCACTTCATTGCGTCGAATAATCCTTATGAAATGAACTATCGTTTCATTGCAGCTGATACTCTTCAAAAGCTCATTGTTCTTGCAGTTTTGGCTGTTTGGACTAATATAAGCAAAAGGGGTTGTCTGGAATGGACAATTACACTTTTCTCCTTATCATCTCTTCCAAATACTCTTGTTATGGGCATTCCTTTGCTCAAGGGAATGTATGGAGATTCTTCTGGGACTCTAATGGTGCAAATCGTTGTCCTCCAGTGCATCATTTGGTACACTTTGATGCTGTTCTTGTTTGAATACAGAGGTGCAAAGATGTTGATTTCACAGCAATTTCCAGACACTGCCGGCTCAATTGTCTCCATCCATGTTGATTCTGATGTCATGTCATTAGATGGTAGACAGATTCTTGAAACTGAGGCAGAAATTAAAGAAGATGGGAAACTTCATGTCACTGTTAGAAAATCCAATGCCTCAAGATCAGATATTTTCTCAAGAAGATCAATGGGTTTTTCATCAAATACTCCAAGGCCATCAAATCTAACAAATGCAGAGATTTATTCATTGCAGTCTTCAAGAAACCCTACTCCAAGAGGATCTAGTTTTAATCATACAGATTTTTATTCCATGATGGGGGGTGGGAGGAACTCAAACTTTGGTGCAAATGACGTTTATGGCCTGACATCATCAAGAGGGCCAACTCCAAGGACCTCAAATTTTGAGGAGGAAAGCGTAAATAAGTCCAGATTCTATCATGGAAATAATACACATTATCCAGCACCAAATCCTGGTATGTTTTCACCAACTGGGTCAAAACAAAATGCAGCCAAGAAACCAAATGGGCAGCAAGAAGGTTCCAAGGATCTTCACATGTTTGTATGGAGTTCAAGTGCCTCTCCAGTTTCAGATGTGTTTGGAGGTCCTGATTATGGAGCATTAGACCAGTCTGCTAATACTAAAGAAGTGAAAGTTTCTGCATCTCCCGGTAACTGTAGAGTGTAACTTTTTTACTAAAATATATTTGACCTTATTGTATCTTATTTGCTTAACAGTGAATTGGATTATGTCTCAGTAGAGGTTCATAGAGAGAATCAAGAACATTACTTGGAGAGAGATGAATTTAGCTTTGGAAATAGAGTTGAGGATAGAGAGATAAACAACCATCAAGGGGAGAAAGTTGGAGAGAACAAAGGCAAGGTGATGCCTCCTACAAGTGTAATGACAAGGCTTATATTAATCATGGTCTGGAGAAAACTCATCAGAAACCCCAACACTTATTCAAGCTTAATTGGGCTAACATGGTCTCTAGTTTCATTCAGGTACATGCTTATAATTTTCACCAGTTTTCGAATATTTCGCTTAGAGCCGAATCATACTGCACACTTGTCGCATCTTAGACCATAAAAAGAGTTTGCTGGTTTATCGATTTCATTCTAGTAAGAAATAAGGATTAATGTGCATTTCTGGGTTGTAGGTGGCACGTTGAAATGCCTGCAATAATAGCAAAATCCATTTCAATACTATCTGATGCAGGACTTGGCATGGCAATGTTCAGTCTTGGTGAGTAATTAACTCCTCCATTAATTAATTATTATGACATAATCTCTCTCTCTCTCTCTCTCACACACACACACACAAACACACACACGCCCATCATGATTAACTCTAACTTTACATAATCAAACTAGAGAGCATGCTCAAAAAGCAAACCCCGGCCCCAACAATGTAATCAATCATCATTACATGTCTGCTGCTTCTTTATTCTTCATTTTTTCAGATTCAGTACTTACTGTAATAAAAGAACAACATTTACATCCACATATATACACATCACATAGAGTAAAGTAGTGGTGGTGATGATGATGAAAGGCCAGTTGGGGTTAGGGTGGGGTTGGTGTATATATGTGTGTGTAAATGTTGATGATTGATATGGTGACATGCAGGACTGTTCATGGCTTTGCAACCGAAGATCATAGCATGTGGGAATTCGGTGGCAGCTTTTGCAATGGCCGTGAGATTCCTTACAGGCCCAGCTGTCATGGCAGCCGCTTCCATTGCTGTTGGCCTTCGCGGCGTTCTACTGCGTATTGCCATTGTGCAGGTCATCATCCTCTCTCTAACTTTATTGTCACACTTGTCAAATATAGGAAAACTTTCACAACTGATCCTCAACTTATTTATGAAGTAGCAATTCAGTTCCTAAGCCTTCAAAAATAGAACAAGTTAGTTAACCTGCACTAAGCACAAAAATTATCGCCTAATCGGAAAGGTCTAGCTCCATGCCGAACTTTTTCTAAACTCTCAATGTGGAACGGAACCATTATGTCTACGTTAAATTGCCACGTGTCCTTAACATGTCCAACCTTACGTAGCTAGATTCTGTATTTCAACTTCTAAATTGTTGTTCAAAAATTTGAAGTGAAACATATTTTGACGAGAGTATGTGATGGTTCATGTAGTTGAGGATAGATTGTATTACTATGAAGAAGGTCGAGGACAACATTTTTATTTAACGTTGACAACCAACTTATTATTCAAATAAATAAGTTGATTATTGCTTCGAAAATTTCGTTAAGAAATATTTCACTTGTTTCCTAGATACCATCTTACCTGCAAAGAACCAATCCAACCTCTTAAATATTGCATTTTTATTCTTATTTTTGGATTTTTGTTACTGTATTTATGTTAACAAGGAATCTTGCTAAATTATTCACACACATGACACTCAACACGTGAATTAAATTATTGAATAATGGTAGGTAATTTAAATAAATGAAATATAAAAATCTTAACTCACTTATACCAAACATTCAAATAAAACATATATTATTGACTAAATTTAAAATTCTACAATTGTTTCCGAAAAGGGGTCTTTACTATGTATACATGCATCAGCACAGTTGATAATCAAGAAAGGAAAAAAAGTACTTATTCAAATTCTTACCAAATTAATTAACAGGCAGCTCTACCACAAGGAATCGTCCCCTTTGTCTTTGCCAAAGAGTACAATGTACACCCTGATATTCTTAGCACTGGGTAAGTATATTTTCTACCATATTTTTTTTTTCTTTTTAACTTTTTTGAATAAAATGTATTTCTCACTTACGTGTGACTTTTTTTTTTTTTTGCCCTTTTTGAATTGCAGTGTGATATTCGGAATGTTAATCGCCTTACCCATTACGCTCGTGTACTACATTTTGTTGGGGCTATGAATGTGATGTGCCTATTTGAAGCTCGTAGATTAGCATCAAAGACTTGGATACGGAGAATTTTTAGAGCGAAAATGAAGAGAAAAATGAATGGATGAATGGAATTTTCTTTTGTAGTAAAGTTGTAAAATCATGTTTCATGAGAAGAAAAGAAGAAATTCTCTATCTACTATCTAGTTGATTATTATGATGTTTTTATTTTTTTATTCCAAGAATTAATGCTTACACTAATTAAAGTATAAACAGGGGTGGAAAAAGTAAGGTGGCTGATGTGAAATATGCCTGCTGTTTTTATGGCAAAAGGTATGAGAATATGTAATCGAACTTTCAATAAAGCAGGGTGAGAATTTTCAAGCCGCAAAATATTTTTCTTTAAACTCCAAAAATATAGTATTCTTCGTTAATGCGCATGGCTGTATAAATTTATAAATTAAGCTCATGTTTGTTTGGTGTAGCTTAAAAACTTATTTATTGACGTGATTCACAATTTTTATCAATTTTTTAACTACACATTTTATTAATTTTATCAAAATCTATTTAAAAATGGATGAATTCGCGCAAATTTCGAAAAGTGTTTATTATTTAAATTTTAAATTATAAATAGATAAAATAAATGATAGAAGTAAAAAAAAATTGTGAATTTCTCGAAATGTGTAAATAAACATGAGCTAAACATAGACTAAACAAGAATACTTAGCGTACTAATCCTGCGATTTACCTGGCCTGTATGATGAGGGACCGAATCACAGAACCCAGAATTAATCGCCGAAGGTGGACACCTAAGTATAAAAAAAATAAAAACTTAGCTACTACCATGAATAATGATAATCCCCTTATAACGTGACAACTGATGATCCCCATGTGAATACCTTCACAGGCTAAGAACATGCCTATTAGTGAAATAACGGGTATTTTTTTTTTATTGTTATTCATTTTTGTGTGTGTTTTCAGCCGTGTTCTAAAAAGCGTAAAATGTGGATGTCAAGTTTTGAACTAGACAAGATCTAGACGTAAAAAATGTAAAAAAAAAAAAGTTTTTTATTTTAATATTATTTTTAATTTTTAGTCAATCTAAAAATCATTTAATAATTAAAGCAATACCTACCAAATATCTAAAATTATAAAATACTATATTGAAAAAAAAAGCGTGCCTAGACACGAAAAAAGTATGCCTAGGCCCCGAAACGAGGCGTTTTCCCCACGCTTCGCGCTTAGTCGGCGCCTAAACACTTTTTTTAGAACAATGATTTCTAGTTCTTGCTTATTTAGTTTGCAAGTTGTATCTTGATATATTTAGGATAATAGGTGTTTCATTTTACTCTGTCTTCTTTTTCTAGAAATGATCTTGTTTGTACTGTCATTTTGTGGAATCTGAATAAGGTTGAAGTTGAATGGATGGTAAAAGTGAGTTGATGGTTACATGTAAATTATAATTCAAATACGAACGTGGGTGAAATATTGCCTGTATATGCATAGAAATATTCATATACATATGTAATTAATTCATAATGATAATATTAACTTAAAGATGAATTAAAAAGGATCAAACATCAATGAGTATAATTGTCCAAATAATGATTCTCAACACACGGGACACTTAATGCTTGTTTGGGAGAAATTATAATAATGAAGGATAATGGATCCCATAAAATGTGTGAATAAAAAGTGGATAAAAGTTTTGAATTTATAACTAAAATTAATGTTTGACATTGACATCAAAATATTAAGAAATTATATTTCAATCCAATCGTGCTTTAATATATTATAAATTTAGATTATAGATATCAAATTTTGTTGGGTTAATTACAGCAAGATGAGTTTCTGCAGATCTAATTCATTACGTACCTTGGAAAAAAAAAATAAAAAACCAAGGCAGATCTGTGAATATCTCATGGGAGAGGTGTCGACGGTCGTTAAAGGTTTGGATCATTACATTAATGGTGATTGAAGTTATTCTCTTACAATAATAATAATTGAAGTTTCTAACGCTAACACGAATGGTCATCCGAATTCAATACATTAAAATTAAAATCCCCATGGTGAAGTTAAAGTATCAACGTGTTACCAAACAATATTATTTATTATGACAAGTCAACAAAAATTGGTGAGTTAGGAATTGAAGATTAAACAAATTCAGAAGAGAACACAATACATCTTTAGTTTTGGTCGGATTATGGGTTTAAATCATATTTTATATCCACTTTTTTCACAATGTAAATCATGACTTAGTTAATATAAGAAAATAAGTATTAGCATAATTAACCAATTTTGTTGAATCGAACTTACAAGGTTTAGCCGTTAATTAGGAGAATATGTAGATTGGGCAATGGACGGCGAGGGATTGATCCCATGATGAATCATTAGTTTGAAGACATGGCTAGACTGACATTCAACTTCAAGAATGTAAATTTTAGATATTCATTTATTAGTTAGTAATGGATGGGATGGGACCCATGATTTTCGCCCTAAAGCATTCAACTGAGTACGACGTTACACCATGCAATGCAACGATATGAAGCTGTCAGTACTAATAATTCTGCACAAAAGAACTTTCTTTCCCCCGTAGATTGTTTGTATGGAAAAAACCAATAATTTTTTGAATAGAACCCATGAACATAAATCTTGAATACCTTTGAAAGAAGATAAAAGTTTTAGATGGTAACAACGTTGGAGAAGTAGGCACGAATGTTCCCTATGTATAAACTCTATAAGTTCGAGTATTAACCATACATTTGAGGAATATGTGCAATAAGGCGTTAGAGACATGTGAATTATATATTGTCCCGAGTGAATTAATCAATCCTTCACAAGTTAATTACTTATTGTAAGGTCATATAAAGGTTTAGTGAAGTATTGCTTGCATCTAATAGCTCGATTTTTTATTTATTTTTAATCATATCTAAACTTGTATAGAGAATATCTCGTGGGAGTAATAAATCAAAATTTAAGTGAGGTTACACACTCATCACTACATTGACAATCAAGCGAAACTTGAAGGTCCCAGGGAAATTCAATCCTTGATCCAATGATAAACTAAAACCCGGTTTGAGCCACATTAAAATGTCAAGAATGTATTTTACAATACTAGATTGACGAAAAATGTGTGATAAAAAAATAAGAAAAAATTTGAATTTGTGTATAATATTATTTTATTGAAAAATTTGTGATTAGAAAAAAAGAGAGAAAAAATACGTTTTGAAAAAAATTGACACTCAAACATGAGCTAAATAACATAAGATACTATAAAAGAAAAAAAATGTTATGCTACTTGCTATGCTATTTAGGTTTATCTAGTACTATCTATACAACTGTCATGAATAGAGTAGGCTAGCATATATCAAATTTGAGGCCGTTTGTACTAGACCACCTTGAACCAACGTGTCCATGTTATTCCTTTGACTACGTAGGTGGTTATGTGGTTACCAGCCAAGCAAAATATCACACAAGTATATTTTTTCAAAGGCGACGCGGTCATCCATTTGCGCCTTAATCACTCTTCATTCTGAGTTGTCGGGGGATCCCAGCGCCTCATCTACAATAACCTTCGAGGCAACTTAATTATATGCGGACCTCTCACTCCTATCCAAGGCAACCAACGGACCCCTAGCCATGTTAGATGTGCCTTCGGACTTTGAGACGGTTGAGGTCCCAAACCTGATGCCTTTGGACAACTATAATCTGATCTTTTTGAGTCCTGCGCGATGTGATTATGTGACCTTTTTGCAAAGGTGGCTATGAGTTAAATTCCCTACTTTCACATCTAGAACAGTGTATGAAAGATCACATGCCTATGATAGCTAAGATGTGAAGTTTTGGCACTCGACTTGTGAGTTGTTGGGATGAGACCCTGTGTCCAGCGTTCAAAGGACTTGAGATTCATTCATTTGTCTATAAATACTCACACTTGATGACATTTGAAGGTAATAAATATTATTATTACTCATTCTAAAAATACGAACTCTATATTTCTCCCACACTAAATCATCTATCCATTTATTGACTTGAGCGCGTACAGTCGTGCCCCTCCTCCCCTCCCCCGTCTTGCTTGGAGAAACCTTAGTCCACCCCATCACTATTTGAAATTAAAACATATATCATTTAAAAATTGGATTTTCTAATAGGAATTTGGATGGGGGGTATAAAGTGAAGTGGCGTGCACACACTACACACATGGACATTTGTATTGTATCCATGGAAGGAATAGTAGTAGTAAAAATATTGAGTGGGGAAGAGAAAGCAAAAGGAGAGAGTGAATATAAATAGAGATGAATGGGAAACAAACAAATAAAAGCATAAGGCAACAAAATGTGTAAAGGCAGTGTTGTCTTTGTCATATGTTTAGAAATTAAGACAGACAGAGAGAGAAAGGGAGAAACGATGTGTATAAGGATGTCTCCCACTAACTTTTGTTGGGTCGGCCCTTCACAAGACAATTTCTTTGTGCATTTGTCCTCTCCATACCATTTTTTCCTGCCTTTTTCAGCTCTCTCTCTCTCTCTCCCCCACACGCATTTTGGTCATTATTCTTCAATTTTCTTTACCAAGATTTATTTCTTTAATTTGCTTTCATATATAAAGAAAACGAGAAAAATAATAAAATCTCAATTCCATCTCGTATTCAAAGGGATCAACTCGATGATATTTTGTACATCACGATACACGTTCGCATTTGATGCACCCACTATTACATGAAGTACAAGAAAAAAACATTGCCCTTTTAGTTGAATATAGTAATTATAATTTTGAAAAGTAAAATTAAAATTCGGTTAGAGGTATCATTTAAACTAGATCCCATAAAATATCTTACTCGAATAATGAGGGAAAATATCAGAGAATATTTATAAAGCAAAGCAGGAGGAATCACGTGAATTCCTTGTTTTTTATAAAAAAAAATAAAAAATAATGTTATGGTCATTATATATTAATTTATTTAAGTTAACCAAAAATATTGATAATAATGTAGGTTAAAAATCACTTCAATGTGAAAGAAAATTTGTCAATCGTAATGATTTAGTTATGGAATACTCTGCTTTTGTGAGCTTATAAGTCATACCCCACGTCGAGGGTTTAATTAAACATGGCACTTCGCTTTAAACTTAATTAATTTCCATTAAGCTCACTTTTACGTATATTCAATTTTTTATTCATGACGAGGAAAAACTTTGAGATTTGCTAAAATATAAGTTAACTTACTCAAATATAAATTTTAAAAATTACATTTCTATTGACAAATTTTACGTAGGTTCAAACTTTAAACAAAAATAATATGGAGAAACCCACTTGTACAGAACTGTTTCTTCTATCATTTTGACAGAATACTACATGGGAGTGGGCCCCATTTGATTAAAATATTATTATAAAAAATGGGGTCCACCCCTTTGTGTGTATTCTGTGATTTTTACAGAATTGATTTTTCTATAATTATAGCATCTTTCAAATATTGGGTAGTTAGCACATAACATCCTCACATTCATTACTATCGTGGAAAAAGTTCTTACCTTTTTTTCTTTGATATTTTCACATTTATTTTCACATTATATTTTGCACAAAATGTCATTTTCATCCATTTTCTTAATTAAAAATTTTAAAATGACAAATATACAATTCTTTTTAAATAAAACAAAATAAAAAAACTAATTGCAACCATAGTCCTGAAGTTTTTTAAAAGGCACAAATGAGTTCAAAATAAATTGTTAAAATGGTAATTAGCACATAATGTCCATACATTTCACTATTATTACAAAAAGTCTCTTCCTTTTTTTGATATTTTCACCCTTAATTACATATTTGATTACGCAAACCGTATTTTATATCAATTTTCATCTAATTTCTTGATAAAGAACTGTAAAATGATGAATATGTCATCATATTTAAATAAAAATATTAAGGAATTAATTGCAACTATAGTTCCAGTTTTTTTTAAAGGTGCAAACGAGTCCCAAATAAATTATTAAAAATGTAGAAATTAATTTTTTTNGCAATCATAATCTTAAATCTTTTAAAAAGTGCAAACGAGTCTCAAATAAATTATTTAAAAATTATAAATTAAATTCTTTTAAAAAAAAGTACAAACGAGTCCCAATTAAATTTATTAAAAAATTTTAAAAAAAAAGTGCAAAAGAATCTCAAATAAATTATTTGAAAAATAGAAATAAAAAAATAATTTACTTTAATTTACCTTTCTTTTTTAAATAAGAGGGTATATTCATCACTTCATAACTTTTTATTAAAAAATTGGATGAAAATAAATAGAAAAGATGATTTGCACAATCGGAAGTGTAACTAAAGGTGGTAATTCCAAAAAAAAAAAAAATAATAATAATAATAAATAGGGATGTTTCCCGCTATAATGGTGAAATGTATGGACATTATGTGCTAATTACCCCTTTAATAATTTATTTGATGGACTCATTTGCGTTTTTTAAAAACATTGAGACTATGATTGCAATTATCTTTTTTCTTTTATTTAAAGAGAATGATATATTCGTCATTTCATGATTTTTAGTTGAGAAAATAGATGAAAATGACTTTTTGTGCCATGAAATGTGGAAATAAAGGTGAAAATATTAAAAAATGAAATGTAATAATATTTTCCACAATAATAATGAAATGTGGGGACGTTATGTACTAATTACCAAATATATTTTAACCACACGTAAACATGTAATTGAAAGCCAATGATTTATTTTTTGGTACTTTTGAATATAATTAACTAATATTTGAAGTAACTTTAACGTTGGATGAAATTAAATTTCTGATTTTTTTTTTCTTTACTTTAGCCATATTGACGTATCACGGTTGTAAAAAGTCCAGCATGTTTGAGCCCCTTTTTATCCAAAATGCGTTTTGGAATGATATTTTGATAAAAAATATGTGGTTAAAAATAAAAGAAAGTTTTGAATTTACATATAATATTATTTTATTGAAAAATGTGTTGTTAAAAAATAAGACAGAAAAATGTATTTTGAAAATAATGAGGACAAATAAAATCAGATTTTTAGCAGATTTTGATAAAAATTGATAAAAAAATGTGGTTTAAAAGTTATAGATCCCATAAAATATATGGTTAAAATTTATTGTTGACTTTAACTTCAATTAAATTAGATTTTAATCACTAGTAAAACGGGCATTAATTTTTTTTCACAAGAGCCAAAATCCCTTATTTGGCCCATTTCAGTTGCACTGTATCTATTTTCTGGGCTTCGTGGGCCCAGTTAATTCATTCCTTATATATATATTTCGTAGATTGGGCGGACCCAATAATTTTCTCTAATGAACATGTTGAGTATGGAATTGGAGATTCATAGATAAATAACAGTGAAAATTCAGATATAACACTAGTAAATGTTGATAAAATAGTACATTAGGAAGATTGCAGAATTGCAGTAAAACGTATATTACTATAGCATGTTTGGTTAAACTTAAAAAGTAAATCAAATTTACTCTTTTAAGTTACTTATTTTGTCAGACATGCTCTTAAACATGAATTGCTGCTCGAAAAATATGTAGCAGCAAATTCGAACACCTTCAGTTTTCCTCTCCATTATCATCTTCATAATCATCAGCTGCTACATCCTGATACTGCTGATACTCTGCAACAAGATCATTCATATTGCTTTCTGCTTCAGTAAACTCCATTTCATCCATTCCTTCCCCTGTATACCAGTGCAAGAATGCCTTTCTCCTAAACATGGAATTGAACTGTTCACTCACTCTCCTAAACATTTCCTGTATTGAAGTCGAATTCCCGATGAAGGTTGAAACCATAGAGAGCCCTTTAGGTGGTATGTCACAGACACTGGATTTAACATTGTTTGGTATCCATTCCACGAAGTAGGATGAACTTTTGTTCTGAACGTTTAATATCTGTTCATCGACCTCTTTCGTGCTCATTTTGCCTCTAAACATTGCTGACGCGGTAAGATAGCTGTTGAAGACAAAATTTATATAAATAAATCTGTCCACTCATTTTACGTTTTTAGGTTGAACATAAGCTACATAGTATAAGTATTGTCACCGCCTATCTATAAAAATTTAAGAAAATTCTGCAGGTTTCAATCCCTTTAGAAAAAAACAGAATTTAGTTTGCACGTGGTCTATGTTTTTACTTTTTAGATGGGATGGTTCAACTTTACCGTCCGTGTCTTGGATCAGCAGCGCACATCATGTTCTTGGCGTCCCACATTTGTTGGGTCAGTTCGGGGACAGTGAGTGAACGATATTGCTGTGATCCTCGAGAGGTGAGAGGAGCAAATCCCACCATGAAGAAGTGCAGCCTGGGAAATGGGATCAAATTCACTGCTAGTTTTCTAAGGTCTGAATTTAGCTGGCCAGGAAATCTCAGACAACATGTCACTCCACTCATTGTTGATGATATCAAATGATTCAAATCCCCAACTGATCAAAACAAAAAAAATAAAATAGTAGGCCCTGTTTAGTTTAGATAAAAATAAGATTTTTAGTAAATTTTCGCTATTTATGAGGTAGTATTGTGAACAAAAGGAGAGGTCGCCTTCAAGCATCAACAATAAGAAAAAAGAAAATGTGACTGCTTACAAGTTGGTGTCGTAAGCTTGAGGGTCCTAAAGCAAATGTCATACAAAGCTTCATTATCAAGAACCATGCATTCATCGGCATTCTCCACCAGCTGATGAACTGAAAGTGTGGCATTGTAAGGCTCCACGACGGTGTCCGATACCTTTGGAGATGGGAATACAGAGAATGTGAGCATCATTCGATCCGGGTACTCTTCCCTAATCTTTGAAAGCAGAAGAGTCCCCATACCAGATCCAGTTCCACCTCCTAGAGAATGACAGACTTGAAATCCTGCATACAACGTGGAGTTCGTTATGGGTAGAGACATAAGCCGTACTATCGAGAGCAACAATAACGAGAAAAGCAAGGAGAAAATGAGCAAAAAAGACCAAATTATATTAGTTTGACTAAATGTGACAGCTATGTCCATTCCCTAGTACATGTTGATTCGTGGTCAGTATGATAGCAGTCCAGCAAAATTCAATTTGAAAACCCGATTCAAGAAGTACCAAGACTAACAAACCTTGCAAGCAGTCACAATTCTCAGTTTCCTTCCTAACAACATCAAGAACAGAATCAATAAGCTCAGCACCCTCAGTGTAATGCCCCTTAGCCCAATTATTTCCGGCGCCGGACTGTCCAAAAACAAAGTTATCCGGCCTGAAAATCTGTCCGTAGGGACCAGTCCTAATGCTGTCCATAGTGCCCGGTTCAAGATCCATGAGAACAGCACGGGGCACATACCGGCCGCAGCTTGCTTCATTGTAATAAACGTTCACTCTCTCTAACTGGAGATCAGAATTTCCAGTGTAACTTCCTGTTGGATCAATCCCATGTTCATCACATACAACTTCCCAAAACTTTGATCCAATTTGGTTCCCACATTGCCCTCCCTGAATGTGAAGAATCTCACGCATTTTGGACTTCGTTGGGGGGTAGATTTGGAAACTGGAGAACTTTTTAACTGTCAACTAACTTTCTTGCAGGGTTTAGACTGGGGTAGAGGAGACTATATATGTGAAAGATCATCACTGATCTTGGCTTGATGAGAAATAAATCAACGGTGAAAATCACATTGACCAAAATCAATCAGTCGGCTGAAGATTTGTAGCTATGTCAGTTTTTAGGTGGCTGTTTATGAAAGTAGCCTGCCATTTGTAGATAATCCATCGAGCCTTTGCCGTCCTAATTAAGAAGTGTTTTCATATCTATTTTTTTTAATTAATTAAAGATTCACCTTGTTTACTACGTTATTGAAAATTGATAAAATTTGTGAATTAATTTTGACTTAAATTTTTATCAACCTTTTAAACTATACCAAATAAGGACGAAGTAGATTGATCTTTTCTTTTGCCTAAATGGTTAACGTATAGCTTATAATTGGTTGACTAGACTCCACTAAGGTTACCAAAAACGTTCAATTATCAATAAATATTTTGTTCAAAATAGTGATATTTTTTTGAAATCAATGATTTTTTACTAGATAGATGTAAAAATATTTTGTACTTTTGAGTTCAAAAAATGTACATTTGGTCCTCAATGTTTAGCACCTATATCTAATTTTGCCACATCTTCAAATTCAGAATTTCTAGATTCCCCAACCTATCATCTTTCACAAATTTAGTCATTTTTAACAAGTTCCTTCAAATACAAAGTTAAAAAAAAAATTAAAAAATCACGTGAACCTCACGTGGCATCATCATTCAGGGTAACAATACACACAGCATGCTGCATTAGATAAATTTCATGACAAAAAAATTGACCCTCAACAATATTCTAGGTAGAAATTTGGTACGTAGTATTGGAAAGTATTAATACCCTCTTTGGCCCGCTTTTTTTAAAACTTATATTTCATTTATCTAAATTTTCAATTACACATTTCATAGACTCACAAATTTTTAAACACGCATTTAATCAATTCTTATCAAAATCTACTAAAAAATAACTTT
>CAIGRB010141461.1:0-39718 GCA_903798255.1 Fraxinus quadrangulata | reverse complement strand
ATATATATATATATATAAACAAACAAGCTATGTACATAGAATAATAGGTATATATTTGATATGATTTCCTCATAATGGTCCGCTTTGGAGTGAGTAGCACAATAATCGGGAACACGAATTTATTAGAATTGCACGTAGACAAGATTCCAAATGGGGACAAAGTAATTTTGTTGGCACGTAAAGGTCTTATTCACTCTTCTCTTGCATCATATTCATATTAAAAGGACAATAATAACTATATGGCGTGACTCTACATGCATGTGGAGGTAATGTCACGCTTCGGTACATATAACATTTGTGTATTTTTTTTGTTTTTTTTTGGTGTATTTCGAGTTAATATTTAAGTTGGAAATAAGTTGGGTATACTATGTTCGACTATGCTTGAAGGTTACTTTTTAGAAAAAGATAACTTTCAGTAAAAGCAATTTTCAAGCGGTCTATTCCTGCTAATAATATTGAATTCCATGCTTTTAGGCTCGTTTATTAAAATGCTCGGATTTAGATGCAAAATTGTTTTATAATTAGGAGAACGTGTGGATGAAATGAATTTGGAAAAAAAATGAGTTTTTGTAGAGAATGTGGCTCAAACATGGAATTAGTCTACAAAAATCAAATACAACGAAAGGTGGGTAGAAATTCACTCAATTAATTGAAGTTTAAATTAATTTAAAAGTCAAATAAGCATGTAAACATCCGACTTCATAGAAATTGATAAGGTACATTAATCCAAGAAACAAGGTAAAAGTTTACCGTCCATCTAAGGCTGGAAAAGAAATTTTTACAGAGACCGTACGTTCTTCTCTCTCTCACACTCACACATTAGACACACACATAGGGGAGGCAGAGGAAGGAGAGGGGCAGTTTGGATTGAGAATAAGTGTGAAAGGCACTGGACAGAAGAAGAACAATAAATGATACTGTAAATGAGGTGATGAGCCTTATGATAACCCTCATCATCGTCACGTCGTTTTTACTTCACATATACCGATAACTCCCAGAATTCCACGCTCTCTTCTCTCCCTTTCTTTTCTTTTATTTGTCTCCCTTCCCTTTGGATGATTTTCCCTCTCTCTCTCTCTCTCTCTCTCTCTCTCTCTCTAAATTGCCTATCTATACATCATTCTGCCTTGAGATGTAGCCTAGTCAACCCTATTGTCTTACTTGCTTTGTTTCAATTTAAACCAACACCATTCCTTCTCTGTTCCCTTTTTCTTTCTGTCTCCACCGTTCAATCTCTATCTCTCTCTCTTTAGAACTCAAAATAACCTTTGTTTTCATCTCAGACTAAAACGCCCCATTTCGATTTTTCATCAAGAAACTATCTCTATTTCACCAGTATTTTGGCTTCTTGAAGCTCTTCTTTCTTTGTATTTTAAAACCCTATATCTTTCTGGTTGAAGATGTGGACGATGGGATACAACGATGTAGGAGATTTTGATAGCATTCCGGATTCATTTAAAGGCTGGAAATTTCGGCACCTCGCGCCGAGACCTGCTGCAACTTCCACCACCACTATCACAAACCCTCAATGCTTCAGCCGTATGAATGGCACTGATCTGCTCTCTCTAAATCACAATATTTGTAAGTATTTTTGCTCTCTCTCTATGTCTATGCGTTGTATGTAAGTATTAATGACTTTTGCTATTTATTTCAGCGGTCGTGACTGAGAAAAATAAGAGAGAGTTCAATATGCAGCAGGTTGTAGCGAGCTCACGCTGGAATCCTACACCAGAGCAGCTACAAACCCTCGAAGAACTGTATCGACGGGGCACTCGAACTCCTTCGGCCGAGCAAATTCAGCACATTACTGCACAACTTCGACGATATGGCAAGATTGAAGGGAAGAATGTATTCTACTGGTTTCAGAATCATAAAGCTAGAGAGAGGCAGAAACGCCGCCGTCAGCTGGAATCTGTTTCTGATAACGAGCCACCCCGGAATAACATGGAGAATGGTGACAAGAAAGAATCTACAGGTACAAATCAGTTTTAAGGAAAATATTACTAGATTTTGTGCACTTAATTTTATACAAGTTCTCAAGTCAAAACATAAAAAAAAATATATACACATGTAAATTCCCTCTAACGGCATAAACTTTTATACACGTAGTATCATTCTAAGCAAAGATCTTCAGTTGCACGGGAAAAATAAATTCGACCTAAACTTTTCGGATATGACTTAAACTTTTAGGATATCTCTTCGAAAGCTTTTAAGTTAATGGAAGATACAGAATCATCAATATTCATGCATGAGAGAAGAGAGACAGAAAGATGAAGAGTTGTTTAATATACATTAGCCTTTAGCAATGTGTTTGTTTGATTTGTGTTGCTTCTTTTTTTTTTCCCCGATTCCGATTGTTTCTGAAGTTATAAAGTTACCTTCCTTTTGTTTTTCTTTCTGTCTACAGATGCAAACAGGACAGGATTTGAAGGTGAACAGATCAAAAACTGGAAATCTCCTACATACTGTAGTGCAATTGCAGAGGTCTGTTTCCTCTTTCCCATTTGTCTTTATTTGGGAAAAAAACTCACCCTTTTACTTAACTCAGAATTAAGAAACATCAGTCTCTCCGAAAAAGCAATTAGATTCCTCTAATTTACTAATAATTACGACATGATTACATGATCATCATGTAAGAATTAGGTTTTTTTTATAGATAGAAGTATCAAGATCTTTGTTTTTGTTTGTTCGGAAATTAAAAGGGTCCAAAAGCTGCATATCTTCCTTTTTGTCGGGGCAGCTATTGTTATGAAACATTGCTAGGGTTTTTGGGTGCTGTGCTTATTCATTTCATTTGGAAAATCGATATGGGAACCCATAATACTGTCTGATGATAGCTTTTGAATGACCATTAAATCCCTATACACTGTACTTCTGATGAATTCGTTTTTAGGTCAAGATTGGACATTACTAGCATTGTATATGGTCAAAAGAATGTGAAATCTTATTCCGTTCTTCAATCACGTCTAGTGTTATGTTCCAATCTACCTCTAAAGTTTTTGTTAGTTGGAACGTAATTATTGTCGTTATACGAAGTCAGTATACAAAAGAGGTTAGAGAATTTACAAAGTGCAAATTCTCTTTAAATTTCTTTTAAACACGGTAAATTATTTAAGAGGCGGAATAGTATTTAATTNGAGAGGGGGCCACGTCATTGATCAATCTACATGGCTTGTTTGGTACATAGAAAATAAAAAAGCTAAAATATTGTTCCTTGTATTCAACATTCTATTTTGAGAGTTTATGGTGTTTTCTCATTTTATATTTAAACTATTAGCATGCATTTAATTATCAGAAAACCCTTTCAACACAAAGGTCAGCAAAAGCAGCAGCAGCAGCAGCAGAATGTAAATCAGATGGATGGGTACAGTTCGATGAGGCTGCTGAATTACAACAAAGGAGGAGCCTGGTAGAATGGAATGCCAAGTGGGAAATGATGCACTTGTCCTGTTCATCATCTCCTACCAACCTAATGAACCGTACTACTGATGTTACATCTACTTCTTGTCCATTGACAGTAACAGAAATTGATCCAAAGGTTGTGAAATCTCAAGATTCTGAACTATTTATCGGAACCCGAGGCCAGGAATTCCAGACCCTTCAATTGTTTCCTCTTCAAAGCGGGCATGGCTATAGCGAATGTGTAGCGGAGAATGAGACTGAGATATCGGCTGCAGCCATGAATTCTGATTTCGCTTCTTACCAGTTTTTTGAGTTCCTTCCGTTGAAGAATTAATATGTATGACTCTGATTAGAGTGTACCACTTTCAATTGACTATATATATATATATCAATGCATTAAAACGATGGATTTGTATTTGTTTGAAACTGGAAATTTTTTGCTGATCTTGATGTAACATTTCATGAATGATGGATTCAATTGTAGAATGTGGATATGAAAAAAGATTGCCTTAAAATGCTTTTAGACCATGTTGGATAAATCGATGAAATGCTATATTATAGCAACGTTCACACTGGCAGCTCTATATATGTGACAGGAGTAGGGCTTGTTTACACAGATGCTCTCTCTCTCTCTCTCTCAGAGAGAGAGAGAGAGAGAGAGAGAGAGAGAGAGTCTCCTAATGAAGGAATTGGAGTTGAGGGTTTGACAATGAAGTGCTGAAATTAGATGTTGAATTGAGTTGGATTTTTGACAAGTGAGGATTCGCAGTTAGAATATAAATTTTTTTTATTTCTGTAAACATTCCAGTCATAAATACGAAGGCGACAAAATTGACTGAAAAGGAAAACGACGCCTTAGCTCAACTAGGGTTAGCTTATGAAGACTCCTCCTCCTCCCCTCGTTCACGTTATCGTTTTCGTCGTCGTAATCTAATAATAATAGTAAACTATCTTATGAATAATAAGTTTGTAAAAAGATTTTTGCTGGTCGTAGGTGTGGTCCTGTACTACCAGCATGGTTCTTGTAAAAATATCATGTGAACAAATACGTACTTGTAATTAAAGAAAACGGGATAATATCATTTTATTATAAATTTCATTAAGACTACCGAAATTTTAATAAGTTGAAAGGATAAAAAGAATAGGAAGCTTGATTGAGGAAAGGCAGAAGGGTTATGGTTAGGGTCTTTTCCATGGAGGGGAATTGTTTCAATATTCTGATTTATTTTCCGTTGAATAGCATCAAATAGGGTTTGGGCAATAAGTACAACGAGTAATATGTAAGTGCAGCGTGAATTAAATGAGGTAGGGCACATGACCTGCTAAAGAAAATGACAATACCTAGACTACAAGGCAAATTTAGCAGGCAATTGCTCAAAGTATTTTTCACTCTTATGGTTTAAAGTAAGCATCTGATATCTTGTGCTGCTGCATGTATCATAAGCCCACCATAAGAAGATAAAAGAGAGACAGAATACCACAAAATTACGATTGCCATCAAAATAATAAATTGATATACATTGGACAATAAATCAAGAAATTCATTGTCGTCTAAACTTATGATAATCATCACACGGATGAAACACAATCTTGTCCTGAAACTAAGATGGTCATAACATTCATTAGTTGGTCATTGATACTTGAGCGCATTTGACGCACTTTATTAAATCACTCATGTTTTTCGTAAGAGTTAAAATGGTCATAACATTCATTAGTGTCATCTAAATTGATATTACAAATTCAGTGGGACTACATAACATTACTCATAAATTAAAGAGTTAAAATGCAATAAAAACTATCACTTTTCATCAACTAAAATATTGACCACAAATAATTCTTGTCTCCTTTTGCGGCCCATGTTTATGACCGTTATAAAGAGAAATTAAGAGAAAAAAAATATTTTGAAGAGTAATTTTTTGAAAAATCTGTGATTAAAAAATATGAAATTTTATTTGTTTACGTGCAGAATATTTTTATTATATGAATGTATGATTAAAAATGAGTATAAAAAATGAAGAATTTTAGTTTAAAGAAAGTCAAAGATGAAGTTAATTGTTGCGATGCAATTCACAATGATGCTAAAAAAATATTATCGACGTGTATAAGTTTAAGCCACTGTCAATTCGTGTGCTAAAAGTATACCAAAAATGCCAAATATTATTTACATGGAAGAACAGATATGAGAGCCAAAGTTTCAACTTCCAATTGAAAAGAAATTGAAATTATACCTAAAAATCTTAAGTCGCTAAATTTTAAAATAAGTTACTTGTTTTGATGTTGACATAAGAGTTATTTTTAATAATTTTTTTACTTAAAAAATGAGAGAGAAAAAATATGTTTTCCAAACATGTTGTAGGCAAAAAGTAAAATCACTCATGTTTTTCGTAATAAAATTATTTAAATTAGATCTAAATTGTGACTTAAATTTTCAAAATAGTTAGAAACCTTTTTCGATGGAGAGATGTAAAAGAAACGTAAAGTGCATTTTTCAAAGAAAGAGAGAAAAAAAAAGTAAGTTTGCGTATATATTTTTTAGATCTGCCATGGGACCTAGAAGAGACAAAGCTAGCAACACACTCGCTCCCAATTTTTTTAGATCTTTTCATTGGAATATAATTTGGATTTAAATTTATGAAATGTAAAAGTGATTTTGAAGATGCTAATTTACACTTGCTCGTACGGGTCAACTTGCTTTGGTTATAAATATTGAAATTGAAATTATGCCCCGCTGTTTTTTGTCATATTATTTCTATAAGTCCCTAGCGCAAAAGCCCAATGAACACTAACACATAAAATCACGGATGTGGTGGAGCGGACTCCAGTGAGCCCTTTTGGACATCTTTAATTTCAAAATACTTTTTTCTACGTATTCATTTTGAAAAGAGTTG
Organism: Fraxinus quadrangulata; assembly: GCA_903798255.1. Lineage (NCBI taxonomy): Eukaryota > Viridiplantae > Streptophyta > Magnoliopsida > Lamiales > Oleaceae > Fraxinus > Fraxinus quadrangulata. Next base: position 33,428 of record CAIGRB010141461.1, on the reverse strand, counting down.
AAAAGTAAGAGGATTAATTATGCACAATTCATAAATCAAATTTTAACTTTGACTAGTACAAAAATCAAGTTTTAGTTAATTAATTAAAAATATTTATTAATTAAATATAATAAGACTATTGTTATGTAATTAATAGTAACATATATATAATTATATGACACGTGTCACATTTTTAAAAATTAATTGGTCACATATTATTTCGAGGTTACAAATCAAAAATTTTATAGGTCACAGATTATTTTTGAATAACATATTATTAAATTTTAGATTACAGTTAATTAATAGTCACATATTATCCTACCCTAATAAAAAATTTATAGGCCACAGATTATTTTATTGGTCACATTTTCATATTTGTTGGTCACATTATTTTTCAATCACATATTATCAAATTTTTAGATTACAGATAACCAAATTCTTGATCGCACACTACCACTTCAGCCACTTTTGACCACCCTCACCCCGTCGTCGCAATCACCACCGCCAACACAAAACAACCACCACACAAACACCATCACCACCACCACGCAGAAAACCGTCCAAACCCACCCCAACCGCTGATCCACCACCAACACTACGACCACCATCACCCCCCACCAAACCACCTCCGCACCACTTCCACAACGTACCACCACATCCACAGACACCACCACCGCACCAATAATAACAAATAAAAACCATCCCAACCACCAACAATTGCCACTTACACAGATCCATCGGACATCCACAGATCCACCGCCTGTTCGATTCCCTCAACTCCGATCTACCACACACCTACAGCAGCCAAACACACATCAGCCGCCACACATATCAACCACCAACAGCCAACCACCACAACAGCCACTCACACGTATCCGACAACACCCATAGATCTGCTGCCTCTCTGATTCCTTCAACTTCGATCTGCTATATACCCACATCAGCTACCACAAAGTCGCTACTCCGACCCACAAACCCACAGCAGCATCGGGATGCTGCTGTCAACGGCAACAGCGTTGAGGTGCTGCTGCGATTTATAGTAGCGTTGTGATGCTGCTGTGAACGGCAGCAGCGCCTCGACGCTGCTGTGAATGGAGGGGGATGAAGAAGGGAAGAGAAGCCGTGTGGAGAGACTGACGGGGGCGGTGGAGGCGGCAGAGAGAAATGATGAGAGAGTGGAGAGATGGATAAATGGATTAGTTTAGGGTTTGGATAGATTTAGGGTTTGATATGTAAAATAAAATACTTGATTTTTGAATAAATAAATTTTAGATCTGATTTTTAAAAATCAATTTTTAAACACCTGGTTTTATGTAATTACTACATTCATTTTTAACCACACATTCACACAATAAAATATTTTGCACATAAACTCAAAAGTTTTCTCTATTTTTTAATCACAATTTTTTCAAAAATTCATTATTTAAAATATTGAAAATTCTAAATAAATGTAATGGTGCCATACCGATGTCACTAACCACAACTTGTTAGATTTTATTAAAATTTAAATTTCAAGAGTTTGAAAATCTACTTACTTTATTGTTAAAATCATCAAGAGAATTATTAAATGCGAAACATACCTTAATTTATTGGGATCATGATTCCGAATCTTGAATCTTAGAGATCAACTTCAATCTTTTCATGTTTAATTTTTTAATTATTAATCTTGAATATTACCTCTTTTGATTCTTGAATTTTTGTTCTTGATTTTGGCTTCTTGGTCCATAATCTCGATTATCTCAATTCCTTCTTCTTGATTGTTGATTTCATGTTCTTGATGTGGATTTTGGATCTTTCTCTTCAATATGTTTTCTCTTGTATTATTGTGTTAATGGGATGTGGATCATAATCCTATTTATATTTTCAAGTGTATTCGGCTCATCGTCAATTACATCCCTAATGAATTCGGTCTCTACACATAATTAAACCCATATTTTATTTAGAAGTCCAAATCTTATAAATTTACTTATTCATTAGATCACTTTAATTGGACTTAACCTTAAGATAACATTTAATACACACTTAATTATATATTTAGGCCCACATGACAAATTAAAATCCAACACAACTGATCTACACCATCCCAACTTCACCAACTATCATTGTCCACAACCTTTTTGCNTCAAAAATTCATTATTTAAAATATTGAAAATTCTAAATAAATGTAATGGTGCCATACCGATGTCACTAACCACAACTTGTTAGATTTTATTAAAATTTAAATTTCAAGAGTTTGAAAATCTACTTACTTTATTGTTAAAATCATCAAGAGAATTATTAAATGCGAAACATACCTTAATTTATTGGGATCATGATTCCGAATCTTGAATCTTAGAGATCAACTTCAATCTTTTCATGTTTAATTTTTTAATTATTAATCTTGAATATTACCTCTTTTGATTCTTGAATTTTTGTTTTTGATTTTGGCTTCTTGGTCCATAATCTCGATTATCTCAATTCCTTCTTCTTGATTGTTGATTTCATGTTCTTGATGTGGATTTTGGATCTTTCTCTTCAATATGTTTTCTCTTGTATTATTGTGTTAATGGGATGTGGATCATAATCCTATTTATATTTTCAAGTGTATTCGGCTCATCGTCAATTACATCCCTAATGAATTCGGTCTCTACACATAATTAAACCCATATTTTATTTAGAAGTCCAAATCTTATAAATTTACTTATTCATTAGATCACTTTAATTGGAATTAACCTTAAGATAACATTTAATACACACTTAATTATATTTTTAGGCCCACATGACATATTAATTTCCAACACAACTGTCCTTCACCATCCCAACTTCACCAACTATCATTGTCCACAACCTTTTTGCCTTGTTTATTCTGAGTGTTTTAGCCCCTGTTTGACATCCATTTTGTTTGAAAAATATTTTTTTAAAATAATGATTGATGGAAGATTGTGTTGTTAAAAAGTAAAGAAATTTTTTGGATTTCTGTGTAATATTATTTTATTAATGGAAAATGATATATGTACATTGTGGGTGACATAAGGTGTCTATAATGGACAATCGTCACCCCCCAATTGGTGGCGTCGGATAAAAAGGAAGGAGAAATTGTGGCGGTGGTAACGACTGTGAATGGTGGAGGTTATGGTTTTTGTGGTGGTTTTTATTAGTGTTGAGATGATATGCAAAGCCGTTTGTATTGGTGGCAACAGGGACGACGGTGGTGGTAGAATTAGTCGGGGAATATAGTACCGAAGTGTTAGAAATATAACGTGTTACAAAATTTTTTAACACTGTGCAAAACAAGTGAGAAAAAACAGTATTTTGGTAAAAATGAAGAGTTGGACTATAGTGTGGGAAATAGTTTGGTTTTTTGGGTTACTTGTGAAACTTTCCCAATACTAAATGGTATAAAGGCAATGGTCCAATATTGTAAAGTTACAAATTATAGAGGACCAGCCAGCTTAAAACTTGATCCACGTTTGAAGGGAAAAGAAAGGAAATTACATAAAAATAGACATTTAAGTTTTCAAATTCATAAATCAAGTATGAGATTTATTTAACCGAAAATAAAGTAAGAATCCAACTTATAAATAATAATAATATAAAATTAAAAAAATGAACAATAAAAATAATTCAAGATCTTAGTAGTTATTTAAATGAATATAGGTTCATGTCATTAATTTTTATTTTTTTCATTTCATATGTTTCGCCAACTCAATTTATTATTTATTTTTGTTTCACTTTGGTAGCGGAAAAAAGTAAAATTTATCAACTTTAAAATGTATATATTAATTAGTCCCCATTTGACAACCTTTTTTTTTTTTTTTTGTAATAATGAGTTTTTGAATAGTAAGGGTCAGTTTGATTTGTGTTTCAATTTTCAGTTTGGAGTTCATTTTTAGTTTTCTGTTTTGAAAGTCTATTTTAAAATTATTAAAAATGCTTTTGGTTTTGTCATTTTGAAAAATTATTTCACAAAATAGAAAACTAGAAAACACGTTTGGCTTGAAATTTTGAATTTTTTTTATAACTTTTTATTTCATAAAATTTGATTATTTAGTAAAAATATAACAATTTTATATTAATATATTATCAAGTAATATACATTTTAAATTGGTAAATATTACTATATTTTTTCTTGTTACGGCCTACAAAAGTAAAATAAAAATAAATAATAAATTGAGTTCAACATATATGAAATAAAAATTAATGATGTGGATTGAAGATATTTTTATCTATGTTCAATTAAATACTTCATGTAAATAATCATTAAGAGTTTAAATTATTTTTTGTCCTGAAATTTTTATAATTTTATATTTTAAATTTTATTTAAATAAAATTAAATGATTCTTTTTCCATGTCATAAGTGAAAACATTTTTATTTGAACACACTCAAAATGTCAAAAATGCGTTTTCATTTTTATATGATAAGTTTATCTTTATTTTTAAAAATATCTAATCAAATACATTTTCAGTGATTGATTAAAAAATGCCTTCCAAGTAGACACTTAGGATGCTGAATTTAGAGTCTTTGACCGTCTTCCGATAAAGTTGACCGCACGTCTTGATTAAAGTAAAAACCTTTTTCTGTCCTCGTGGGTCAAATATCAAGGACATTTTCTTTCATGCAAAGTAGTAACTAGGCTCTTTATAAAACCTTCATGGAATTTGATTTCTGGTTATTGAGTAAATTCACAACAGTCTGTCGGCCATTACGTTAATAACCGGGTCTTGATATATTATCTAGCATATTAATTATATAATATTAATCTAGGACGTGACACTAGGTAGAGTATTCGATTAATTTTTGTGGTGACAATCTAATTTTGCAATGTACAATATCAAGGGATTTTCAGCCGTAAGGCGGTGCCTGTTGGCAGTCTATGGTGGTGGTCGCAGTGAAATGCGGTGGTTGCTTTAAAATTAATACTATTTTAGTTGGTGGCACGCATACATGACCAAGTAATATATATATTTTTTTATTATAATTTATTATTGTGACCTTGGATCTTTGTGTAACATCAGTAATACGACAACAATTCCAATAGAATCCATTTGGACTATTTAGACTTGACTTTGGATTCCCTATGTCATCGAACATTTTTTAAGCATTGTGCTTAAGGTGACAATTAAGATATGTGGTATTGGTGCAACTAATTTATTCTCGAATCGAGTTGCAATGCATTTAAAGGAATTGAACAAGAGAGAGTTTAGTATTTGTTGAGAATTCAAAATATTAATTCTATCATCGTGAGCAATATATTCGCAGAAAAAAAATAGACACAAGGATACACAAGATTTATAAAAATTTGCTTCAGTGTGAAACTACGTCATCTTTCATCGCAAGATGAAAAGAAATGTGCAAGAAAAAATTGCACACCATATTTTCTCTCTTTTTTTATGATAATGCAAAATCCTAACGGTGACTCCCTTTTTATAAGATAAATTAGTACAAAATCGGAGTTATAAAAGTGAAATTCCTAAATTCTATTCAACGAAATTTTGGTCTGATGACTCCGCCACTACACCACCTTCCAACTCTCACTGAGACTAGATGTCGATAGGTGTACTAGCCCCACATAACAACAATAATTAAACTCTACCAATAACATTACTCAAAAATTAAGAATACAGTCGGGATGGCATCAATCGGGTACAATGTGGGAGAGAGTTCAACTAGAAGTCATTCAATTGCAAGTAATATTTTACGTTAGTCACTCAAATTCGTTTCTATTTGACTACTTTGCCTATGACTACTACCAAAATTGACAACAATTGATTTGTGAAATACGCAACCTAACAAGTAAAATTTATGAGCAAGCTGAAATAATGAGTTCGATATCTATATGTGTTATTTGGTACTATAAAAGACTTATCTTTTAAAAAAAAATAAAATATAGGTTTTGTATTTTTTAATACTTGGAAAAATTAAGTTGCAAAAATTGTAAATGTTTTGGTAAGACTGTGAAAAGAAGTAAATAAATAGTAATTCTCTGTTTGGTTGGGATTAAAATCAAAATTTTGGTAAATTTTGATTAAACGGGTGATTCATTTGGTAGCAAATATTCGAGTCTCATAAAATATATGATTAAAAATAAGGCCCCGTTTGATAGTCATTAATTTCTTGTAATGTATTATAGAATAATAGGTTGATAGAGAATGTGTGGTTAAAAAATAAAAAAATTATATTAGTTTGTGTGTAAAATATTTTATTGTATAAATATACGATGAAAAATGATACTGTAAAAAATAATTTTAAATTTTAAAGGACGACAGACGGAGCTAATTTAACTTTAACTGTGAATTTCAATTTCTAGCTAACGTGAATGCTTTTGTTTTTTAATCCAAAATGTATGAGAAGGGATAGTCGAGATCTCTGTTGAGTGTGCAGGCAGATAGAGGTCACAAAGGTAGCAGTGAGCAGATTGGATTCCCTCGAAGCAAAACATGTGAATTTTGTTAACTTTTTCTCCTTTAGGGTCCCACTCACTATGACAACCTCGGTACACGAGCACTTTGTATCCCACCCCCCAAAAATCTATGTTGACAAAATGGTATTAGCCTAATTTAGCCCCTGTTTGGTCCATTTTTCAAAAAAATGTATTTATTTAAAATTTATTTTGGACAACACATTTCTTCATAAAATATTTTTATATATAAATTCAAAAAAATTCCTCAACACATTTTTCAAAAATTACTATTTTAAAACATATTTTTTTCCCAAAATTTAATTTAATGAATGCCCAAACACGAGCTTAATGTAAAGTGCACGTACTTTAGAGTTTGTTTCTCTCCCATTATTAGGAGAATAATGTAGTTTTGAATAATATTTTTTTGGAGAAAATGTGATTAAAATTTAAAGTAACTTTATTGATTTGTGTGTAGAATATTTTATTGAGTGAATGTGTGATGAAGAATTTTACTGTAACAAACAGAACTTTAAATTAATGGTAGACAAGTATGGACTTAATTTAACAATTTTCATTCAAACGATACTCATATTCCTGTTGCTGACTCGGTAAGAATTTTCTTTACAACTTGAACTAATTCTTGATCTCAAAAGAAAAAGTGTAAAGTAGATACCAAGCATGTTTGAAGCGGCTGATGCTTAAAAGTAAATAATAATTTTGTAAATTATTTCTATATTCAAAATAAACCACATACTTGGAGCTTACTTGTTAACCCTCCTTACCCTTCAATTCAGTACTCATGTTGTCTCTATCATACCTAAAATATACTCTTTTTCGTCTTACTTGAGCGTCGAATACAGTCTAACCGTGTCCAAATGTGTAGATAACATACACGTGAATGAGAGGGAAATCGAGATGTGTTAAGACAGCTGAGCCTCATCAATTTTGGAGATCAACTTCTTTCTGTTTTGATCTGGAAAAATGGTTGAAGGGAACGAGTTCTGCTATTTTTCACTAATTTCTCTTACGGTGAATTGTGGGTACAACTTTTTTGGAGTGTAGATATCTTTCCGTCATTTTTATTTCTTTTTTCAAATTAATACTTTTTACAACGTAGGAAAAAGGCAGAAGAAGTGGCTTTTTATGTTAGATGTTAGCATCCGTTTGGTAGAGATTTTTTTTGTGCTTTTCATAGCATAGGAAAAAGTTGGAAGAAGTGGCTTTTTTTGTTAGCCCTAGTAGAGATTTTTTAAGAATAAATTTTGTTAGAAGAGATTACTTTAAGATTGTGTTGTTAAAAAATCGAAAAAATTATGAGTTCACGTATAATTATTTTATTAGAAAAATGTATAATTTAAAATGAGATTTAAAAAATGAATGACAAAGGGCTTAACATTTTTCACTTTTTTTTTTTTTGACGACTTAGGTGTTCAAATTTCGTCTGATTAATTTTGAGGAGTGACGACATTCCTCATGTTTGTCACCCTAAAAAATCAGATGCGATCACAATTTATATACACTTGGATCGAATATTTGGAAATCGATTCTCCTTCCTATAGACATCTTTTACGTCATGTGGACGGAACTCTCGGAGCGGTGACAAAGTCCATTACGACTTTGTTTTCCAATATAAGGCTCCATTTGGTGTACATTATTATAGAATGAGAATGAAAAATATAATTATTATTGAGCCCCACACAAGATATAAAAATTCAAAATTGATGACTTGATGTAATGAATAACGGTCATATTTTTTATTTTTATGGATGAAAAATGAGAAATAAACAGGGGCTAAATATTGTATTCTTGTTATCGCGGGAATTCGAATATTCGACACTTCATAAATAACTCTCACACTCCACCGTTGCGCCATGACCATGGAACGGTTTTCAGTTTTTACTCATTTCTCTTTTGGAGGAGAATGGAGTATTCTGTATTCAATTACTTGGAGTGCATCATGGAAATGATAAAAGAGTCTGCATAGGGAATACTTAACCTCATTTATGTGATAGGGTCCACTTGCCAGCTTTGTTTTTTGACTGTAGTGCAAACAAGTTAACTTTACCAATTGATGAGAAGGTCCAGTAAGGGAGTGACCGTATTGTATTATTTTAAAACCTTTTTCTTTTTCTGTTCTATAAAAACACAGCAAACTGACTCCTTAAAGAGAGATAAACGGAGTGCCCTTCTCATCAACTTGAAGCTTTACAGCCATGGAAATCCTTCTCAGACGTTTCATTTCTTTGTTACTTCTCTGCTTTACCATTCTCCAAGTTTCAGGTACTCTACTTCTTTCCACATTGTTGTCCAAACATGTATACTTTGTTCAATACTGCTTAAGCCTTTACAAAAGGGCCAAATGTATTTACTTAACTCTCGTCTTCCACATATCAATGAAGTGACGTGCAGATCAGATTCGTAGTTACTTAAATCTTGTTAACAACACGTCTCGTTACGTGCAAATCAAATTCAGTTTTGACCACACAGAAGGTGTCAAAAGGACTTAATAATTACTTGTCTAATACTATAAAATCCAACTTATGAGTAAATCCACGTGAAAAAAGTTTATCTAAGCTTAAAAATGAATAAAAGTTAGTTTTTATGTAACTTTTTATTTTCAAATACATTTGAATGACTTCTTGTGAATTTTTCTCTTTTGCTGAAAATGGCTCAATACGGTAGAGGTCTCAGCCACAACAATGACATTGTACAACAAGTGCAGCCACCCAGTTTGGCCAGGCATCCAACCGAGTGCTGGCAAACCCATTCTAGCCCGTGGTGGCTTCAAGCTGCCACAAAACAAGGCTCATACTCTCCAACTCCCGGCTGGGTGGTCAGGCCGCATCTGGGGCCGCCACGGCTGTTCTTTTGATGCCACCGGCCGCGGCCGCTGCGCCACTGGCGATTGTGGTGGTGCCCTCTTCTGTAATGGTATTGGTGGGTCCCCTCCAGCCACACTTGCCGAGATCACACTTGGTAATGACCAGGATTTCTATGATGTCAGCCTTGTTGATGGGTACAATCTGGCTATTTCTATTACACCCTTCCGAGGCTCAGGTATGGATTCAAATCATTTTTAACTTTTAAAATCACTTATAATTAGTAATAAATCTTAATTTGTTTAATTTATTTTACAACCTTTATGATTAATAATTAGTAATTAATGTTGTTAATCTACTTGGATCTATGTCTTACCCTTTTAGATTTTTATAATGCACAAGTAATGAGGATTTTTTTTTTTTTTTATGGACACGTTTTATGACGAGCTTTAATTAACCTTTGTAAAATTTTACATCATATGGTGTAATGACTTGAGACTCCAAGATATTTTATCTACGTGTTTTCGTTTTATGGAAGTCTTTTTCACTTTCTTGTCGCGTCCCCAAATTCGAACCCAAAACAATTGCATAATGAAATAACGAGGTGAGCTAACGAGTCGTGGATAGAGGTTCGAATCATTATATGGTGCCCACTTTTTTCAGAAATAACGTCTTATGCAATGCAGGGAAATGTAGCTATGCCGGGTGCGTGAGCGACCTGAACATGATGTGTCCGGTCGGACTTCAGGTTCGATCTCAAGATAAAAAGAGAGTGGTGGCTTGCAAGAGTGCTTGTTCTGCATTCAATTCGCCAAGATATTGTTGCACTGGCGATTTTGGTAGCCCACAATCTTGTAAGCCCACTGCATATTCAAGAATTTTCAAGACTGCTTGTCCCAAGGCTTATTCTTATGCCTACGATGATCCCACCAGCATTGCCACTTGCACTGGTGGAAGCTATTTGGTCATATTTTGTCCCCATCACTAGGATCCTTTCTCTAATTATGAGTTCTTTTTTTGTTGGGTTTTAGAATCTTAAATCTTAATTAGTATTATGGAACCTTGTATACTTATTAATATTTGGAAAATTAATGATTTTGCATACTAGTTGGTGATGACTAGAGATTAGTAATTACATAATAGTATTAGTGAAATTATAACAATGCTGTGTATCACATTGATGGTCTTCGTGAGCGGTTCCTTGGTTCGTTATTCAATAAAATTGTGATGCATTTTAATGTATTGGATAATAAATTTAGGGACTCGCTGTCACGCTATCTTATGGTGAAACTTCAACACTTTTTGAATCAAGGAAAATCTTTCTGTTATAAGCTAAGCAATGAAGAAAAATACATAAATTAATTGGGGAATAGGTACATTGTAGATTGTAGGAATTAAATGATCTGTCAATTAATTAATATATTATGTCATTGTGTTACTTAGTATAAACTAATCAACGGTGCTTAGTCGATTATCTTTATAACCCTAAAAATTACGTTTGATAAGTAGTCGAAGTATTTTAATTTTGGTTATTATATGAAGTCATTAACTAGTCTGATAATGAGAGATTGCATGATACATGTCATCGTGCAGAGATAAATTAAGAAAAATATCGAAGGTTGTTTGCGGATTTAAAATGCTCTTGAAGCAACGCAATAGTAGTAGAACAAGTTCGACATTTGAAGAAATATTTTAAGTGAGTCTTTAAGCTAAAACAGGTATACATTTAGAAGAAATGTTTGAGTGAATCTATGAGCTAAAGCAGGAAATACGTCTTCATTACTTCAAAAAAATAAAACATCCTTCGATTATCAGAGTTGTACCTTTCTTTTCATCCACTCTGAATCCTCGCCATTTTCCAAAAAGAATAAGCCTTGGGAAGTCTCATATGAAGAATGACTCTTTCTCTCCGAACCACCCTAAGTCTGTTGAGGGATAAATTTCATATTGAATAAATTTGAAAATATAGACAAATTTATAAGAATTTTGCTTACTCCTCTTAATAAAGTTAATTTTTCAAGATGAAACTCCATATGTTAATGTAGTATTAGAGTCCATTATACTCCATCGAGTAATTTGATAAAAAAATGAGCACACGAATTTCAAGATTTGTGAGAGTTAGCATGGAAAGAAAATAAATTTTTGGCAATTCAATTATCTAGAACTTATTTGCGTGAAAATTATTAATTAAGAGTGAGTTTGATTGCGAACATAGAATTTGTATGGAAAAAAAATAAATTCTAAACAATTCAATTGTCTCGAACTTATTTGTATGGAAATTATTAATTAAATGTGTTTGATTGATTTAGTTTTCAACTTAAAAAATATTATACTTGTTTATTTTTTATTGGGGGTAGACGAGAGAGTTAATTACCAGGAAAACAATTACATCTCCCCAAAGAAAATATTTTCCTTGTTTTCAAGAAAAATATGATCACGAGACCAAAAGTAAAAAAAAATTTTTCGTGGAAAATATTGTCAATCAAACAGCACAAAAGTAGAATATTATGTGAAAAAAATACATTTTCCCTGAAAAATATTGGCAATCAAACATATCATAAATGTGTTTCATGGATTTAGTTTTCAACTTAAAAAATATTATATTTATTCATTTTTCATTAGTGAATAAATGATAGAGAAGGGATAGATGAGAGAGTGAGCTCCTGAAAAATAAAAATACTTTCTCCTAAAGAAAATATTTTCCTTATTTTTTATAAAAATATGATTACATGAAAAAAAAAAGTTAGAAAATGTTTTCTACAGAAAAAATTGTCAATCAAACACTCCAAAGTAGGAATTTGAGTGAAAAATAATATATTCCATGAAAAATAGTCAATTAAACTCGCTCTCAACATTTTAAAAAAATAAGCAATTTTGACTTAGTAGGTTGAAGTAAAAGTAATGTGGTGCATTAGTTTAACAACTACAAGTTTTACATTAAACTTTTTAACTACTCTAATTTTAGGTGAGAAATGGTTGCACTTCAAAGTCAAGTCTGTCAGTGTAGAGGAGCTGGTTTCTTTGCCATCCCATTTCGATGTTGTCGTGCACAAGTTTTTCTATATTCAGTGGTGTTCGCTTTGGATTTACAGACGCTGTATCAGTAAATCGAGAAAATCTAAAAAATTCATTCCTATATAGAATGTATTTATATTTTACTTACTACATATATTCATATATTCTTCAGTTTTATAAAGCTTTTTCAGGAAAAAAGAAAAAGAAATTATTCGCTGTACATTCTAATATAATTTTATACATGCAATCTTAACAATTTTTTAAGCTGCAAAAACATTCAGCCTTTAATGAATAAGAAATTGACGTCAAAATCTATTTTAATTATAAATGATTTATAATTTTAATTCGCTGAAAAAATTATTAACTAGTAGATAGAAATTAAGAATTTTTGTTTAAAATATTTGAAAAGTCAAATAAGTATTTTCTTTATTTTATTAACTTAGTAAATTTAATTTTTATTGAGTGTTTAGGAAAATAAATAATATACATTATAAACAAACAAAAAATATCATCCTTAAAGAAAAGGAAATATTTGATGGAAAATCAATAATTTGAAAATAATATGCAAAATGTTATCTAAAGTGAGGGCGTTATAGGAATATTTGAGTTGAATCATCTCGACCCAACATGTGCTTGCCTTCGGGTGAGCACACGAGCTAACTCATTTCAAAATTTTGTGACTCGACTTGCGAGCCGCTCATCTCTCCATATTATTCTTATTTTCAATTTTTAGATTTCATTAAAAAATTAATTTTTTAACCATGCGAGCGACCAACCTATTGTGCTCGCCTCACCTCACCTCTCCTCATCTCATTTTGGCATCCCTACGCATGGTGTGTTTTCTTCTTTCAACTAAGGACATTTTTGTCTTTTCAACTATTTATAATGAATTTTTTGTAATTTTTTCAACAAATAATAGTTTTTTGTTATAATTATGCAAAATGTAATATACAATTTATAAAATACAATATACAAAATGTATTACACCCTATAAACATGATCTTTTTTGTAAATTTCCCTAGTTACCGTAATATTTGTTGTGTTCGAAGTTTATGAGTACTTCCCACGCCGACATCTAGAGAAGTTCAATCTAAGAACTTTCCTCTCCTCGTCGTCATATTTATGTAAGCAAAAGAAGATGGAAGGCATCAGCCAATGATTTGGTCTAATACCGTTGGAAAACGAAGGACCCTAGATATTTATTGGTGGGATAAGTTGAAAATTAGGTAACTCAAGAACATTTTGCTACAAAAATGTCGTGAGAGAAAGACTTGACATCTCTCATATGGTTATTGTGTTGACTATTGTTCACGTTCAGTGGTCCTCGTCATGTCTCGTTCATTAGTCACATTAATATTTTAAATTCTTAATTATATAACCTTATCCTAGGAAATGCTTTTTTTTTTTTTCTCCAATTGTTTGCATACAAATATAAAACACCTACTCGATAAATTGACTCTATCCAATAGCTATTTTCAAGTACTTTCTATATTATACAAAATTTGATATTCTTTCCGTATCATAAAAATAGAATAACTTTTATCTTTTGTTTGTCTCAAATTATATTTCATTTCCTTGTTGAGAATACATTTGTACTTCGTTTGGCCCATATTATCCAAAAAAATTATTCTCCTATCTTATTTTCAACAACGCAATCTTTTATAAAATAATATTACATGTAAATTGAGAATTTTTTCTTATTTTTCAATCACGCATTCTTAAAAAAAAATACTATTCTAAAAATTATAATTTCAAATAATGAAGGCTAAACGAGGATTTGATTTCTCAGTTTTTTAATATGTCTTTATTCAATATATTTTGTAAATCATCAATAAATATGAATTACTCATATTTAAATCTTTACTTAATCGTAGGGTTTTTAACCTCAAAATATGATGGACAGGTGGTCTACAAAATTCCGATCCCATCTCTATGTAGGCACCACCTGCACGATAGAACACATTGTTAGAGGCAATGATTACATAGGTCGAGAAAAGGACAATTTGCACTTTGACAGTCAAGTCAACATCCAAACGAAATACAATAAGTGCAAGAGATGCGAGAAAGAGATTTGGTAAGGGTTAGAATAATCTTACCTTATGTGCGAATTGAACTCCCACATATAAATAGATAAATGGAAATAGGCGAGTAGGGCTAATGGACTAAGCCCAAATATAAGACAAGGTTGTTCGATTAAATAGGTCCAATCAAATTGATCATCAATATCTCGCAGGTCAATGTGGGCCTCTTTTGTCACGTGCTCGTCACGTAATTAATAGATATAACACGAGTATATTAGAAAAAAAATGTAAGTACATTTTATATTTTAAATAGTATTAATTACATTTTGTTTAATTCGTGGAAAAAATAGAAATAAGCTTATCTGTTTTAATTATTTTCTATAATTAATTCTCGAATATTTTACCCATTATCTCAGAGAACAAAGGAAGAATATATTTTTTAAATATCAATCAAAATCACTAAAACTGCATCGAGCAGAACGCACCGACCAAGAGCATGCGTCCACATGAATCCAACTGCTGCAATAAAACTCTGAATCCGAACACGTGGCAGAATCTGATTCCAAAGATAGGTCCTACATAACGGATTTCAAGAAAACACGCAGGAGGCGCCGCCTCAGGATTTTCGCGGCCTACCTCCTACGGTTTCGCTTTCCCATTCTTCACATTTAACCTCCCAAAACGACGACGTCTTATTACCTAACCTGTTCAAAGCTTTTCTTGTATACAAAGTAAAAATTGTAGCTTTTTGTTAGGTAAAGATAAAGATAAAGATATCTGGGCTCCTAGTTCAAAGGTCAGCAAATACATATGCGTATACATAAATCACATACATGAATATTTTAGGAAGTTATATGTTTTGAGGTTTAGGATAAAGTATTTTGATTCTTATGTTCGGATATAAATGGGTTATTTGTTGCTTTTTTTAAAAAAAATTTAAATATCTAATTTAATTTATTGGGTTTTTCTTATTGTTTTTTGTTTAGATTTAGAAGTAAGACGGTACTGATTATAATACGGCGATTTATAGAATGGAAATGTTTTGGCTCCAAGAATCAAAAATTTCCCTAATTTGATATACTGTTGTGGGCTGCAGATAATGGTTAATGATCAGCTTAATCTTTTAAAGGTCTTTTGATGAACTTTGAAATTTATATATGTTTATTTGTATGTGTCTGGGGGTGCCTTCTTGCTCGTGCGTCTGCGAGAATCACATGTTTATTGGTGTCGTTTATCTTTCTTCTGTACAGAAGGATCACGATAAATTTTATAGTTGGAAAGTCATATATTTTGAATATAGTTGGTCAGGTTACTATCTTGAAGGCAATTATTTTATTCTAAATCAGGGTTCTGTAGTGAATGATAGGTTGTTATATGCAGCATTTGAAGGCTTGTCCTACATTTTTTATTTATAGGAAAGTTACCGATTGAGTTTTAGGTCTTTAATGTTTCCCCGTTTTCATTTTACGCCTATTTTTGAAGTTTGAATTAGAGATTTTTTTTTTTAGAATTTATTTGGTTGTGTTTACTCAAAATCAATGGAGTTCAAGATTTGTTTAATCTTGATTCATGCTCTGAAGAGTACAATATTTCTGGTTATGTTTCTTTTAACATTTAGAAGGTGTTTTTGTGAATGAATTACTTTTAAGATTTGAGAAAGTTAAATGTTTCTCTCTCAATGTTAGGATGAGTTCAGAGAATCAATAATATCTCGTTATTTCTTTCCTATGGACTTTATAGTTCTTTTAGTATATTTAGGTAGAGAGTACAATTCTGCAGTCGTTTCATGTAATGCCTACCAAATGCAAACTTGGATTTCTGACCCATTCAAATTCAAATGGCTTTATTTTTCATTTCATTCGCTACAATATTCAAATTACAAATTTGAAACGTGTTTTCTGATATTCCAGCAGGAAGTTATTTCTATCTACTATTACAGCCGCTACAAGAGATATTTTGGAACAAGAAAAGTTTTGGTTAAATTATTCAAAAGGTTCTTTATAAGAAGATGACCTCGTACCAGCTTGATCCAGATGTTGTTCGGTGGGGCCTTCACCTTATAGATTGCTCTCCGATGAATGGTGGTTCACCTAAAACTATTACTTGTTATGACGAGGACATGTCTCGAATTGAGCATGTGGAGGAAGGTTATTGTGAAGCAACAGAGACCATTGCGGAGAACGATGAAGTGATTGCTCATGCTCTTCAGGAAGAGTTATCAAGACTTCGAACTGCTGAGGCATCAGGATCCACATGTGCTGAAGATCAAGATCAACAAGCCTCTATTCTTGCTCAGGATTGGTTTGGTTCTTCAAGAAATCATTTTGGTCATGGTATGGATGAAGCACCGGATTTCATTTTTGTTTGATATCTATGATTTTCCTTCCTTTTCAGTTTACTTACCTCATCTGCAGATGGAGTGGGAATGGTTCCCGATAACCGTGGGGAATTATTTGCCACGGGTGAGGAACAGGATGACTTTCTCGAGATAGAAGATGAATCCACCCTTGATGGTGAATGGGGCAGAAGGCTGAATGAGATGGTTCCAGTACCTGTAAGTTTAAATTATTCTGCTTTTGATTAATGAGAAAAGCTCGTCAAGATAATTGAACTTATCTTGTTGCTGTAATGGCAGATTATTTCCCTTGCACGATCTTCTTCAGTGTTCATATTATTGCCCCTCAACTCATTAATATTAGTTGTGGTTCTTATTCTAGAGATTATAATGAAGTTGGCTTTATTATTTTGCTTGTCTCAATTGCAGCATGTTCCTAAAATTAATGGAGAAATCCCATCTGCTGATGATGCCATGTCAGATCATGAAAGGCTGCTCGCCAGGTCTTATGCATTATCATCTCTTTTTTATTTTGTTAATAAGCTGTTTCGTAGATTGCTACTTGTTTTATGGGTTTTCCGTTCACTGGTTTGTAATCATATACAGTAAGATTCCATTATGTGCCATCTTATTAGGTTGAACATAATTATAATTTGATAGTTAACAATTGTCAAAAGACTGTCATTTTTTTCTATGAAAAGTGTACAAAGATCTTATAATTAATGGATGTAACATTTGAGCTTTTGCTCTCAAGTGTCTTTTGACCCTAGTCCACATCGGTGTACATATAGGTGAGAAGTTCAGAGATATAAAATATTCTTAGCAATTCTTTTCTACTTTTACTATATTCTCTTAAGTGGTCATTTCCAGTTTTGTCAATGAAGAACTTCTAAAATTGAACTTTTTTTTTTTTTGTGTGATGTTTAATGTGTTCTATAGAGTTGTATCTTCTCTTTTTCTATTTTCTCTATATGTCTGGTTATTTTGACTGACGATCACTTTCTCATAAACTGTAGTGTATTTACTCTATTATTTTATATTCAACAGATTGAAGTTATATGACCTGGTTGAACTAAAAATTTCAGGGGATGGTAATTGCCAGGTTGGTTCCTGCACATTCTCACTGGACCCAAATTTTATAACTTATAATATTCATCTTTTCCATTTTTAAGGCAATCACAGTTGACAGTTTTATATATAAAAAATAAATAAATTAGTTCGAGGGTCAGGTTGATTTCTACCTCTTGGTATATCTTACTATTGTTTTGTGATACTTGTTGCTCTGGCTTACTATTCTAGCTGTCTTTCTGCAGTTTCGTTCATTATCAGATCAAGTATATCGTACTCCTGACCACCATAAATTAGTGAGAGAACAAGTTGTCAACCAGGTATGTGAGTGTTTTGATTGGAAACAAGATATCTTTTTACTTGGCATCTGATTTGTTTCATTCTTGTCAATGTAAGACATCTATTCACATTGTAATTTTTCATTGTTTCCACGTGCCAACCATCAGCTGAAGTCATATCGAGAGCTGTATGAAAATTATGTTCCCATGGCTTATGAGGACTACTTGAAGAAAATGAGCAAGTACAGTACCATTTAAATTTATTGAATCTTTCTTGAAATTTATGCTTCCACTAAAGTATATTGTATTTACTTATATAATCAATTTCGCATGATTATAGGACAGGGGAATGGGGGGATCATGTCACATTGCAGGCTGCTGCAGACGCGGTATGAGTTTTTCCTTCCCTTTTTATCTCTTTTTTGTTTCTTAAGATGTACTCTTGTTTACAAGTGAAACACCACAGACAGAATTAGCTTGAGCAAGTGATATTTATCACCTTTGAGCTTAGTTAGAAATGATTGCTCTGTTCTTATCCTCTCGGAATAACAATCTGGCTTTCAGTTTCATGTTTTTACGCCCCTCTATATTCTCTTTCTACACTTATCAAATTTTTAGTACAGGATGTCTGTGATCTATTTTTTCCAATTGTTGCTATCTTGCACGATAAATTTCCGATCGATTTACAATACACTAATAACTAGTGAACGGTTCTTATTTGGTGGCAGTATGGTGTCAAGATATTTGTCATTACGTCGTTTAAGGATACCTGCTATATTGAGATTCTTCCACAAGCTCTGAGGTCAAACAGAAGTAAGGTTTTTTTTTTTTTTCCTGGCAATTTGTCGATATGGACCATAATAAATCCCACAGAAAGCAAGGTTAAATTTCTGGTGGATTGAAAACTGATTTTGTTCTGAAACATGATTATGAGTGCTAAATTTTGTTTTTCAACCAGTGATTTGACATTACGCCCCTCTTTGGCAGATAAGTCAAAGTCAACAATTTTTGTTAACCACATAATTCATGAGATCCACAATTTTTGCGCTGCATATTTCATCAGCTTTTATCAAAATCTATTAAAAATCCGATTTTAATCCCCCACCAATTCGGGGATTAAAATCTAGTATTACTTATTTCTAATCAGTCAGTCAGACTTCTTTTGTTGTTTTCTTTAGCCCTTAATGTTCCATTCTTAGTGAGATTTTTGGGGCATCTGTTTAAATACTGATAGCTATCTGTGATTGATGCAGTGATATGTTTGAGCTTCTGGGCGGAAGTGCACTATAACTCAATATATCCGGAAGAAGGTAAATGACTATTCAATTCTGTAGCAAGTAAAATATATCTGCATAAGGGATTCTTCCTGTTCACACTATTACTTCTGTTGTATTTCGATTTTTCCTTCATGTTGCTTTTGTTTTGTAGAATTTCCTGTAGTAGAGAGCAAGAAAAAGAAGTGGTGGTGGAAGCCCTGATATAGATATTAGCTTTGCCTTGTACATATCAGTTCTGATGTATTCATATATTTATTCTTTTATTATAGATTAATAAAATCCGATTTTAATCCCCCACCAATTCGGGGATTAAAATCTAGTATTACTTATTTCTAATCAGTCAGTCAGACTTCTTTTGTTGTTTTCTTTAGCCCTTAATGTTCCATTCTTAGTGAGATTTTCGGGGTATCTGTTTAAATACTGATAGCTATCTGTGATTGATGCAGTGATATGTTTGAGCTTCTGGGCGGAAGTGCACTATAACTCAATATATCCGGAAGAAGGTAAATGACTATTCAATTATGTAGCAAGTAAAATATATCTGCATAAGGGATTCTTCCTGTTCACACTATTACTTCTTTTGTATTTCGATTTTTCCTTCATGTTGCTTTTGTTTTGTAGAATTTCCTGTAGTAGAGAGCAAGAAAAAGAAGAAGTGGTGGAAGCCCTGATATAGATATTAGCTTTGCCTTGTACATATCAGTTCTGATGTATTCATATATTTATTCTTTTATTATAGATTAATGTACATATTATTTTTAGCTGGTGTACATTTTCGAATTTAGATTATTTCCTTCCACTTAAATCATGTTTTGGAATTGTTAGAATTATAAATAATAAAAATGAATAGTGACTATTACTTGTGAATCCCTTGAAATGTGGGTGGATGAAAAGTGGGTTGAGCGAGTCCTTGAAATTAGTTCATTCCAATGGGTCGAGCATTTGATTTGACAAAATATCATCAAAACTGAACCGTTAAAAAAAGAAATCATGAAGATTACGAAGAACAACAATACATTTTATAATCCCAGTACGTGATTGTCATGCTTTCTTTCAAGTTGGCAGTTTTTTATAGCATATTACCTACGAAGTGAGATTATATTGCAATCAAGAACTCAAAAACTAACTTGAGATCGAAGAAAGCTAAAAATACATGCGTCGTTCACTAGTGTACATATTATTTCCTCCAAACTACCTACCGAGACAGTTTCACACGAAAGATCAACTTTAGTTCTCGATAATTTTAGAGACGGATGAATAGGTACCGAAACCTGATGCTATGATGCCAACTACGATGATCAAGATACAAACGGAGCCCTGTGGAAAATGAAACAGAAATATTAGGAAATATTAAACTAACAGTTTGATCTTTGCAAATGACAGATCTTGGTTTCACCTGAAAGACGTTTATTCTACCCCATAAGATGCTGGGGTAACATGCACATGGAAGAATCAATGATTGTAAAAGAAACTTTGCTTAGTACAACATTCTTATCCATACAAAGAATAACAACGTTAATTTGTACAATACAGATCCACTTACGACTAGCATTGTGAGTAAAGATCCAATGAACGCCATCACCAGAACTGTATAACAAAAATGAATGTGTACTAAAGAACGAGGACAAGGAGAAACTTCGTTTTCGAACATGAACTAGCTAAACATTTCTAGAGATTTCTAGAGATATTCATAGTTGAGAAGACATGCAAAGATTGGATGAAAAGCTTACCGGGATGCTGAGAGCAACCAGTAATGTAGACATTACCAATGCAGTTCTTATGAGTATAGAATATATATGAGACTTTTTGTCGTTTGTTGGTATCAATTCTTCCAGATTCATTGCCACTGGAGACATTGTTAATGCATATGTATATCTAATTAAGGAAGAAACTGTTTTCTTTCTATTATTCCAGCTATTGAATCTAAAAGCCGTTGTTTTTTTTTATCAGTTTAAACGGAAACACAGGTTAAACGCATGAAGTTTTATAACAGCATTCAGATATAGATACACTTCACTTTGTTTAGTGCATGCTTCGAGGTAGTGAACATGATTGGACGTTATAGAATAAGAAAAATAAACTAAAATCTTGTTCATACTACTATGCAGCTCCATTTACTACCACTTACCAAACATTGGTGTAAATCAACAGTTTGAAGAAACATCTCTGGCAATAATTTCTTGACTTACTGTAGTCCAAATAGCAATTTTAGACGCAACTAAATCTAGGGGCATGTTGAGTGTGAATTGTGACTGTTGATTCTCCAAACATCATGTATCCCAATATTGCAACTCCGGTATACAACAACGTACAGATGCCAAAACTGCATTGGTTACTGACCCAGGTTTAAAAATAGCAGAGACTTATATGTAAAGTGCACTCAAGAATTTACGGAGAAAAAGAAATTAAAAATGTGGAATGTATTATGTATAGAACATGTCCTCAGTGTTTGGATTTACCTTGTCAGGAGGACTGCATGATACTGGTTAGGTTTTTCCATTGGTGTATAGATATTGGGAAAAACAGCATGCCCCGAGTAGCAATAACCATATAGACCTATAGAAACCGGAAGAGTGGAAAGGTTCAGCACTGTCCCGTTAGTCTGAAAGCCAATTTTTATCCACTAAGCCAACCCAGAACAAGCAAGCAACCACCAACACTGATGCAATGACTCCTCCAGCTGAAAATATTGAATACCATTTTAAACTCATGGTGCGTGTTTGGTATGCAGTATTGGATTGAATAGGACAGTATAATGAACACTATTCAACTTCTTTGTTTGATCACTTAAATGTGAACAGACTCACCGGATATATAGCTAAGAACACTCAGATCACCAAACAGTAGGAAGAATGGCCAGGGGGGTCATCAATGCAAAGAAATGGTGAGAGTTTAAATCGAATCCTCCAATGCTTAAATGTACATTTGGAAATAAAGATGACAAATTATCGCTCTCCAAAATAATGAATTCAATGCAACAAGCCCGCAACAGATCTAGAAATTAGAGGCCAGACACATAATATGAGAAATTGATTAAGAGTTCAAAAGAATTATGGTGATCGAAACAGATTGCTGGAGGTTCAATTCAAGAGTCGGGAAGAAGACTTACATATAATTCCACACATAAAATTATCTGCATAGTAAAATACGACAGAAAAGAATGTGTTAGAAAGTAGGTAATGCACATGGATTTTCTCTTAATTTGATAAGTACAATAAATTCTTAATTAAGGAAGTTAAGAATTAAATTCCGAAATTGATGTAATTCTAAATGAAGAAAAAATATCAAGGAAGTGATGAGACTTACTGATATTGCAATACGTCCCACTCTACCGAAGGCAGCCTGGCCGATGTCTGGGTACGTTTAAATCCCCGGTTGGCTGCCAAGCAGTGTCTTAAGAGAATTCCAGTGTAGTAAGAAAGCACAGCGAAAATCAGCAGTACAGAAATCCCGAGCCACCCTCCTTCTTTGACAGCGTATGGAGTAGAAAGGACTCCAACTCCACATAGAACATTCATGCCTGTGTAAAACCATCATATGTCAAACTATATTATAAAGTGTGTTCGGTAATGTGAACTGTATAGCACTAAACAGTAATGTGGAAGTTAATAATGATAAAAACTTCGTCCATTTTAGCATCCAGGCTTTGTCCAATACTGCGTACCAAGATTTGTATTGAAGTAAGTACCAAAACCTGATCAACATAACATACCATTTAACACCGCTTGGCCGTATGAGCTCTGGCGAGAAATTGGAAGTTCATCTGAGACCTTGGCCTCTTTCTCCTTGAGACTCACTTTCTTTATCCCCGACTTCTTTGCCGGAATAGGTGGAAATATAGAATGCGAACTAAGCCTTTGTTGTGGCACTTTCTCATCCTCTACTTCAGATAAGAGAGGTTTACTTAGAGAGAAGGTAATATCTCTGGAGTGTGTCTCCTCGTAAGGGATGAGGAAAGGTACGAGTTTTTAGGTAAAGATGGTGTCCGGAGAAAGTTAAGACTTGGAGAACAAGATAGATAAAAGAAATGGAAGGAAAATTTGTGGACCGATCCCATCATCTCCTCCAGGCGCGCGCACACACGTATACGTGTATATCATATGACTTGCTGTCAAATACCGTAACCCTCCTCTTTTACTCGGGCTTGGGACCGCGCACGTGTGTGTATATGTATAAGCATTAAGCATACCTGTAACTTTGAGGCCAAGAGGTATTGTATAAATTAGGCTTGCTTTAGTGGCTATTCTTATTATCATTGGAGTAATTGGAGAAATCAGATTCATTCCCATCTTGTTCATCTCCACCAGCATCATATGGCTTCTCCTCGTCCTCTTCGTCACTTTCTATGTACAAGCTCTGTTCGGATACTGAATTCTTCGTTTGCTTTCTCTCTTCAAAGTTACTAAAATACAAGGAAGATGAAGAAAATTACCTAGAGAGGAACCCCAAAAAGGAACTAAAAATCGTCTATATCTACATGCAATGATGCAAATATAAATTGAGAATTGGAATTTCAATCAAATAAAGAAAAAATGTAGATTAATTGTCTGTACAGATGGGTAAGATTGGTGGCTGTATATATCACGTGGACAACCACGCGAATAATTCTATTCACTTCACATATGAACTGATTACACAGACACCCTGTGAGTTTTGAGTGTGTGTGAGAGAGAGAGGGAGAGGGAGAGGGAGAGGGAGAGTTATTACAGTCTTTCTGTAAGAGTTTCCTAAATTTAAGACAAGAATCGGCCTTTTCTTATTGGAATCTGCCCAAAAAGCCTGTATCTTTACACACACACACCCCCACAAATCTTGAGTCTTGAAAGATTCAGAAAAAGCTCCACCTTCTCAAATGATACAACACACAAAAGAAACATAGGTGACGCCATCAGTTAGGGGTTGTTCAAACAAGTTTAAATTGTGAGGATTGAAGTGTTGATAAAAATTATGGTCCCATTAAAAACGTTGTAATAATTAACTGTTAATTTCTTACCTCAATTTTTTAGCTATCCCAAATAAGCACTTAACTAAATTGTGCAGATGGGTTGGTTAACGTCATATTATAATTGAGCATAAAAATATTTTAATGTGTTAGTTCTTTAATAAAAAAATGAACTAGGCCTACAAATGAAAAGCGTGTTGAAGACGATACTTAGTCCCTGTCTAGTTTTGCTAAAAATATACTTTTTGTAGTGGTGTGATTCACAACTTTATAGTGGAAGCTGCCACTCGACTACTTAATTGTGGTGTGATTTTGTGTACCTTTGCATTTTCTGTTTCTTGTTTGAAATGTGACTGTTATGAAACTGATCGCAAGATATGATAAATAATGAAGAAATAAAGAAGAATACAAGAATTTACGTGGAAACCCAATTTGGGAAAAATTCATGTAGAGGAGACCAATCCACTATAATCAATGGTTTTGTGTTTACAATTCAAGATTTCAATAAATTCAATTGAAATCTAACCAATCACTCTCTAAATATGTTGTTGAATCTCTAGAGAATAATCTATCAATGCTCTATATTATTTTTGATGTTAATACAATGTAGTTATATATATAGACCCTCTTATTGGAGTCTTAGATAGAGAAGAAGTTCAAAAAATCTGGATAGAACACGAAAAATGGAGAAAAACGCGGAAGAACTGCCACTCGGGGCGCCTAGGTGCTGGGTTTCTATCATATTTGTTCTGCTTCAATTTTCCGGACGCTTAGGTGCCGCGATGATGGTGCCCAGGCACTAAGTCTCGGGTAGGTTTGACAAAACTTATCTTTTGCCTTCCAAGTATCATTTTCAAGTCAAACTCATAATTATCAATGAAATTTGATTTCCACAAGTTAGGATTCTTCAAACCCAAGTGTCTTAGACTTCCTCCAATCAATCAAATATCAAATCACATGGACATTGGATCAAACTACAACAGTGACGTTCAAATTTCAGTAAAGATTCCAACGGGCCGTGAACTGTACATTTAATAGATTTCTACCCACGGCCAGACAGCTACTCACATTTCCCTACCTATATTTCGGCTAATTTCACGCAGGCCCCTTACCTTTTGTGGTTTTCCTTTATAAATCCAAGTATAGAAAAGTAGGGAAATTTGCATCCTTAAGTCTTCAACTTGAGTCGTCAAACTTTTAACTTTATAGTAGTAGATTTCTCGATCTATTGAGACTCGTCCACTTTTAAAAATTATGTGCAATGCATGCTAAGTATTTTGAGGGGTAAAACTCTGCATCTCTACCTCCCTACAATACACCCCAACCCTCCCTTCTCCGGTTAATTTCTCACTTCCATTGGCAATTTAGCATTGGGGGAGGCAAGGAGCTTACGGATGACAAAAAAAAAAAAAAAAATCCTTCGGTCATGGCTCTGCCCATAAATATTATTTAATAAAATCCATTCCAAAGCAAAGATGTCACAATTTCAAAAGCGATGATAAAATTTTACAAACTTTGTCGAGAACCCAAATGCTACATTACCTATAGGTTGTGAAACTCCGCTTTCATTTTCTACTTCTTTAACGCACAATTATAAGAAAAAACACATTTTTGTCAACGCATCAATAGATGTAAATACATAAACTTCGTTCTTCCTTCATCCACGTCTATGAATCTTCAATGCTACATAAAACATGATTATTGAAAAAATTAAATTTATAAGTTTCATTCAATCAATTAAGGAAAAAAAATTATTGTCATGATTGGATTCTATGTATTAAAAATAAAAAAACCACCAGCGACCAAAAGATTTAACGATCAAACAAAATTGAGGGTGTGTTTGAGCCACATTATTTTGGAAGAGTGTATTTTGGAATAATAGATTGATGCAGAATGTGTGGTTGAAAAAGAAGGAAAAATTATTTATGTGATGGAAAATATTATTTTATTGAAAATAAATAGAAGAATGAAAATGAAATTTTTAATTTAGTTCAAACGGGGCATGAATGTTATAACACGCTTCCACCAACCAAATTTTGGTTGGTAAGATTCTGGTGTGTTAAAAATTAGGCTAATTTTTTTTTTATGCCCTTCGCGACAAAAAATTGGTTAGCGATTCCAAATATCAGCAACCAAACACCATTTGGTCACTAATGATTAGGGCAAGAAAAATCACTTCTTTTCGCACAAGTGACACCTTCAACGACGAATCTACAATCGTTGTTATGATGTTTCAGCCATCAAAACTTCATTTGGTCGCTGAAGCACATGGCGGGATAAATCCTATTCACTTTTTCGAGTGGGATTGGGAGTTTTACTAATCAAAGGATAATATGTGATTGCTGAAGGATTTTCCGTAAATACTTTTTGCTCGTGATATGTTTGAAGAATATGTGGTTAAAAAGTAAGCAAAAATTATGAATTAATTGAATGAAAATAATTTTATTGGGAGACTCGTAGTTGAAAATGAGTTTAAAAAATTACATTATTTCAGTTTCTTTTAATTAGACAAATCACATTTAGAAAAAGCTATCCAAACATGTTTAGTAACGGCTTCTTAGTTTGACAAACGGCTTTTAATTTTTTCAAAAATCGTATCAAATAAGTCTTTAATAATGTTAATTACGTATTAGACTCATCCAAAAAGCACTTGGTCGCTTTCAAATGACTAAGGTCAGTAGATTGGTGACATATAATTAATGTTAAGCTCCATTCTAGGAATATTTCAGTATGAATCTATCAGATTCTGCATGTTTGAACTTACGGCCCTGCTAAAAAACAGGACCAAATTCCAGGCCCTGTTCGAGTGGCATTATTCTTGAACTTATCCATCGTGCTACTGTCCTTCACGTTTGACCTATCACAGTGCGACATATTTCATATAAAAACAATTAATTATGCATGTAATGAAAATACACATGTATACCATAGTTTACAGTTCAAATTTAAGCAGTATAAAGAAGTCTTTGTTGATAATAATAGTTTTAGTTCTCGTCAAATCAACCAAAAGGTTAATGGGGGTAAAATCATTACCTTTGCTTATGTATAATGTTAATACAAACACAAAGGTTAATGCGATCATGTCATTTTATTTTGTTTTTATTCATGGTTTGTGGCTTTGTGCCCAGCTATCATACTCATCAGCCGATCCGACCTGGTTCTTGTTTAATGCAGTTCGATTTTTGGTCTCGTAATCGAGATGTCCAATTGCAAATTTAGATTTATTACTTAAAATACAAGATGTGAGCAACAACTTACATTTTAAAATTTAAGTATTAAAGGTAGACTAGAACCAATGGTTCGATAGAGAAATTGTAGTCGACGTGAGCTAAATATTAGTGCGGGTGAAAGGATTGTTGTATATCGAACAAAAAAGCAAAGTTAAATTTGCAGGAGCGTGACTAAATAATATAATAAGGTGATTGGAAATGTATGAAAACTACAAATGAAAACAAATGGCAACCAAGAAATAAATAAGAAGAAGAAGAATTTGAGGCAATTGATTTTCACTCTTTCCTTAAGACAAGATTGCTCCACAGCGGTGCTCACGGTTCACGACATTTGTCTCTCAAGATACAACGAATTTAATTTGTGGTAAAAGCACTTCAAACCACAAGTTACGGCGAACTTTCGACGGAGTCTATCTCCACAAAGAAGAAAACGGTTTTGATTGAATTTGGAAATGATTTGCAAGAGTTTTTATGCAACAATGCAAATATGGTAATAGATGCCTAATGGATGTCGAAGAGGTCCTATATATAGAGGATGATGGGTTGTGAATGAAGTGTCGCGCCTCAAACTCAACAACTTTTGCCAAATGTCGCACTATTCATTGTCACTAGCCTATCATCATCGCCTCACTCGAGCGATAAAAACAGTGACTTCGTTGCTTGCCTATCCTTACAGCGACAGCTCAGCGTCAGGCGAGAGACACACTTAGGCAAATATTCTACAGTTTTCTCTATTTTCTTCACAACTTTTGACCCTAATTTCTCATTAATTCGGAATTGATTTTGAGATTTCAAATATACCACGATGATCTACTGACGAGTAGAACAAGTTGATCTATTTACATTTGTAATTTGAGCATCGGATCAAGTTTGAGTATTTGATCGAATTAACACGAAAGTCACTTTTCAAAATATATATATTTTTTTAATACTTAAACTAAATTTTCAATCTTCTAAACCAATTTTCAACAGAAATTGAGGCCAAACTTGATCAGAATCGATTGGTTATGGTTCAATTTGATTCCTTCTTTTCCTATAGAATCAAGTTCTAATTTCAAAATTTTCAATTGAATCGATTCGATCCAAATCTTAAGATACCCAGACCCTAGTGTAGGCTAAGCTTTTAAAAGACTGGCTCAATCCTTAATGCCTCCCGTTGATTCTCATCCATTCCATTTCTAATTATTTTTACATTTAACGTTGTGCATCAGCTAGCATAATCGAGCCTTTGAAGGAAATCTTTTATTAGTCATAAGGATTTGGTAATTATATTAACATCGCATTTTTTTTTCATTGTGTCGCTTTTTTATTGAATTAAAGGTCTCCGTCTTTTTTTTTATTGACTCACTTATGTAAGTTATTTTCCTACCTTTTTTAACAGAAGATTACGGGTAAGAATTAAAAAAAAAAAAAGGGAAAGAGTTGAAATCTTTAATGCAATTAAAATTGTGAAGTGAATATAACCATCATTGCCGATTTCGCGGAAGAGTTTTTAAACAAATTAGAAAAGCTAGCTAAACCTAGTTCACACTTGTTTGGAAAACTTTATAAGTGCTTATAAAACGATCAAATTTTACTTGTATCGATACATTTTATAAAATCCACAAATTTATCTAGTTATTCAACAAGACCCACTATTTTATAAATAGGGAAAATTGCAACGGAGGTCCCAAACATTTCATTTTACTGCAGATTATACTATAACTTTTCATTTTTACGACCGTAGTCCAAAACCTTTATATTTAACTGCAGCCGTGATCCAAATCACTGATTCCATCCATGATACCGTTAGTCAATAGTGAAATTACAATTTTGACTCAAATGGACAAATTAAATGAGGGACAAAATTGTATATTTAAATTTTCATAATAAAATAATTAGAATAAATAAATAACAAAAGTGATGTTCATCTTCCACAATCTCCCTACCCCTATGCCCCTCCCCTCAACCCAAACTAAATCAAAATTCCACTTCGTCATCACCGCAACGGCCACCGAGGTTTTTGGCAAAGGCACCATCAATTTTTATTTTTGAAATTGTCACTTATAAGAAGAGAACATATACAAAAGAGACTTCACCATTTGGTGTTTCTAATTTAAATATCCCCAATATAATTGTTGATGAATTCGGTTGAATAGATACATCTGGAGTCTAGCAAAAACTTGCTCATGGCATTGATAATGAGTCTTCGAATAGATTTACACTATCAACGTCAAGTTCTGATGGAAGTGTGAGCTTTGAAATCAAAAAAAGACGACTTCTCATAATCTTGACTCATCGAGTGGTATAACAAAGCATTAAATGCTAATGCTTCTGAGCAACAAAAATCCCAAGTGAGTTCGGCCACGATTTCACCAGCAAATTTGTACAGATTTGTGTTTACAGCTATTGGGGAAGAGAAGGCAGAGGATACATCTTACTTGGCTTTATGCAGTGGCCATGGGTAAGGGATTTTGACAGTGGTGGTGGTATGCGGTGGCCATGGCGATGATGACGGGGGTTGGGAAGGTAGGAGAAAATGAATAGTACAAACCGATTTTTTTTATTTAATTATTCTAATTATTTTATTATGAAAATTGTAAATATTCCATTTTGTCCCTAATTAAATTTGTTCATTTAATTTAAAATTGCAATTTTACTGTTAACTAACGGTATCATGGATGGAATCAGTGGCTTGGATCATGGCTGCAGTTAAATATAAAGGTTTGGGACTGAGACCGTAAAAATGAAAGGTTAAGGTATAATCTGCAGCAAAATGAAAGGTTTGGAACCTCCGCTGCAATTTTCCCTTATAAATACTTGAAAGCTTAGCGAAGCAAGTCGGCTGCCCGATTATTAAGCCAATTGCTCCCTCAACATCTTTTGACCTATACTAACTTGAGTGCTTATGCTCCTCATCCCCTTCCCTTGGATTTATATCTGGTGACAGAGAAAATATCGTTCAACAAGACTTCGATTTTATGGGTGGTCATAATGGATGTTCGGTTACTATTTGGATTTGGTTGAAAAAGTGACTAGTTCATCTTTAAAAAAGTTAATTTATGTTGCTCCTTGGAGGAAGATTTTGTCGTGGACGCTAAAAGAAAATCCAAACATGAACATCCAAGAGTGCCCATGAGTAGATCTAGAGTACGACAAATTTGTTTTTTTCGTTCTCTTTCGATGATTCAAGATATTTTCTTGCGTGATTCACGATTACTCCTTATCGATTCTAATTAGATTCGATCAGAATCGAGATTGGATTGAGTTACGAGTATTTTGTACTTGTTTTATTTTCTGAATGTTGGCTTCACCCCTTCCCTTTGCTTATACCGTTTCAAATACTTTACTATCATAATTTGATTAACAAAAAAACATTTTTGAAGAGAATAAAAATATCCAAAAATATGTACCGTATCATGCACGTACACGTATAATTATATCAAGATAGACGACCGCAGGACTTAATAATGTTTGTGGGTGAGGAATTCCTCTAATTGGTAGGTGAATCTTTGAAAGATTATACAGGTGACTCCATTTTTTCTAAAGAGGCAATTTCCTCGTTAAGGAGTCGTACTCATGTAAGCAAACCTACTCCTTCCACGTTGACGTCTTTGATCTGCCCACTTGTCAAATCCTCCAACAATAGATTGTTGATAACTTTTCACCATCGATTGTTGGTCACGTTCGTTCCCGAGCCTTGTATAATAATTATTGATACATAGAGTTTATCCAAGACCCCTGTTTGATCATCTAATGTATGTATGTCGAATTCCAATTTAATTAAATATTTAAACGGCTAAGAAAGTAATACATTTATTTGCTCGATTTTAGCCTCTGTTCGAACGCTCTTTTTTAAAATTCATTTTTTCATATTTATTTTCAACCAAGTATTTCTTAAAATTCGTCATTTTTTTTATCAACTTTACAATCATACATTTCATCAACTTTTATCACAAAATCTGATTTTTTTTCTAAACCAAACATGGCTTAATTAATTTCCAACGTTGTCTACCATACATTTTTTTTTTCCTTTTAACTTCCCAATTCT
This sequence comes from Fraxinus quadrangulata, assembly GCA_903798255.1. Classification (NCBI taxonomy): domain Eukaryota; kingdom Viridiplantae; phylum Streptophyta; class Magnoliopsida; order Lamiales; family Oleaceae; genus Fraxinus; species Fraxinus quadrangulata. The sequence continues at coordinate 2,054 of CAIGRB010141461.1, read as the reverse complement.
TCTTGCAACTTGTTATCCAACTTGTTCTTTTATTGTGAAATCCATGAAACATTTATTATCCCTTGAAGATGCGCCATACATATATATTTCCAGTTGGACATGCATGAAATGGATGAATCAAGCTAATTTAAGCACAATTTCAAGAAATGTCAAACAGGGAGAAAGAAAAGGATACATGTCAAGAGTACTTATAAACATTCTTAGTCCCTATTTGGCCCCTATTCTAAAGTTCACTCGTCTCTAAATACATTTTTAACCACACATTTTACTAGACTCAAAATCTCTGACATTTTACGACGCATTTATTAACTTTCATCTAGGTTCACTGAAATCCTATCTACGTCAAATAGGGCCTTATCTCTTACATGCACAATTCAGGTCAAAAAGTTGAGTCAACTCGTCGAGTCATCATGCAACTACGTGTGCTGGAAAACTAGGTGATGAGTTGTTATTTATCCACTTTTTTCACTACTTCACGAGTCCATTTATGGCCCTTGCACTCCTTTATCATTCAATGCCTTCTCCTTCATATATAAATAAGCTAGCTAAACTTGCAAATTAAAAAAAAAAACTTAGACACATATTCATATATATAATAGTCCATGTCTCCATTCTTCATGGCCATGTTCATTTTCTTCCTCATTTTATCTCCTCCGGTGGTTACCACCAAAGGACCCAAGATTACAGCCATGGTCGCTGCCGCGTCTAGGCTGCTGACCGGATCAAAACCAGACGATTATACAACGACATTTAAACCGGAAAATACGAAAGGAAGAAATCAAGTTTTCCATGGTAAAGCTGTGGATAACTGTATGCCTAAAGGCAAAAGGCATTCCTCTGCGCCAAGCCATTACATAAATTACCACGTTTTTGGTTCAACAGGGTGTGATAAAATCGACACTCCATGAATATATGTGTATTCAGTGTAGATATGGAATTAATGTAAGCTTTAAAATCCCTTTTTTATTTTATTTTCTTATTTTGTGTTGCTTTATTAATGTTCTTCTTTTGTTCATTTTTTCAGTCTCAAAAATGACAAAATATACGAAAGGATATATACTACACAATTGTATCAAACATCTTTTTCATTGTAATATTTGATATAGAAGTTATTTTATTTATATTTTCAGAGTTTTGGTGGTATGTTTATTTTGAAAATGTTTATTTCAATTCGCATTAGTAGAAATATTAGGTAAAATTATATGAAGAAGAAGTTATTTCTGTGTTCCTCCTAAACTTAGTTTCAGATAAATGAATGACGATAGGGTTGGAAAAAAAAATCTACAATCCAATGCAGAGGACACGTCGTGATGTTAAAGTGGACTAAGCCCCGTTTGGCCCCTATAATTTGCCATTTAATGTTTAGAATAATATTTTTTTTGAACAATATGTGGTTAAAAAAGAAAAAAAGGGATATTATTTTATTGAAAAATGTGTGTTTGATAAAAAAAAAAGACAAAAATGAATTATAATTTTAATGGGTCAAACGGGTACGTGAGTGAAATACTTTTTCTCTTTGAACAATGGTTTAATTAAAACTGGATAATTGCAGTGGTGGTCTCAAGTTGAAATGGGCAAGTTTCACCTAAATCTTTTATTTCTAGTAGGGTGTCCTAAAACTTTCAAACCGGTGCAACTAATGGACCTCTGGACGGAATTTGTCCAAAAATCCGTAAGTTAATCAAAAATCAACGTTCGATCATAATTTGACTAATTTTAAAAAGCGCAAACTGATCTTTAACTTTTTATTAATTAAAATTGGTAATTTGCTCAAAAGATCTAAATCTTTCGAAAATATGCAACTAAGGTTCCGAACTTTTAATAAATGTGCATCGAGATGACCTTTGGTGATTTTCGTCTTCTAAATCTATCAATTGACAAAAATATTCATCTTCGAATCGCAAACAGAGTCGCTTGGGCCTCAGGAGCAACTTGTATGCAAGTGTTGGTCCTGGTTGGCAAATCCAAACTTCTCTGATAATAAGTCCGCCCATTAAATTTCAATAAACAATACAATCCGTTTAAAATTCAAAAAAATGAGCATGCGAATTTCA
>CAIGRB010141442.1:19583-32553 GCA_903798255.1 Fraxinus quadrangulata | reverse complement strand
ATTAGAAATGTATTTAGTTGTTAAATTTGAATACTTAAATTAGAATTCTATGTAAACATTTCTCGGTATAAATATGAATTTATCATTTTGTTCAATTCTTAGTTTATATTTAACAAAAAAAAATTATTTTTTGCTATCAATATGAAAATTTTTTGGAACAAACCGAGACCCGCGACCCGAGACCCGAATGGGTCGTAGGTGGGCACGGATTGTAGTCCAAAATTTGTGGGCCGTTTTCGGGTTGTAGCAGGCGGGCTTTTTTTCACACGGGTCGTTACCGGACTCATATGTTTGTGGGCCGACTCGACAAGGATCACCCGGATTGACACCTGTAGACGAGGCGTACTTCACGGGTCAATTAACATGGTTAATTTAATTTACTCAATGAGCGTCCTTTTTTTGCCAATAAATTATATACGGTATACTCTTGTGATAATATATAGAAATGCAAGTAGATGTATTGATGACAAACATGATTAATAAAATAACCTTAGTAGTCAAATCAAATTTAAAATTTTTGATAAACTTTTTTAAATTATTGGAAGCGTGAACAATTTGTTTTTCTTTCACACGTTTTATAAAGAATCGTTTCTTTAAGACATATTATAGAAGATATTTTGTTTTTTCTTTCTCTAATGAGGTAGACATTTAGAAAACCTTGAGGATTCGACATGGGTGGCTTTGAGATTTTGAAGTTTCAAAACAAATTTTATATAAGGCCTTTGATAAATAGTTGAAAATAAATTACATACAAAGACTATAAATAATTTTTGTATATTGAATAAAAACATTCAAAATTAAAATAATAATAATTTAAAACTTCAAATATTAACTTTAAGTTTTCTCTTCTAGAATTTTGAAGAAATTGAAGGTCAAACTCAATTTTGGATTATGATAAACGAAGGTAGAGCTGCATGTGTTCTGTCTTCCAAAAAGAAGTGAGAGGAATTTACAGCCACACAGGTATTTAAGATTCAATTTTCATAAATCAGATTTCTAGTTTAACTTTTCAAAAATCAAGTTTTTTATATTTAATTAAATAATAATTATAAATTTTCATCCCAAACAATTAATTACCCAAATCAAACCTAGAATTCTCTTCCCTATCTATTCATTTCTCTCTTTTCCCGTCTGATATCTCCTCTCCGTCTCTNGCGAGACTGCTGCAAACTCGCAGCAACGTTGTCCAGCGGTGCACCCGCCATTGTCGCAGAAAAATATGGGGAGGGGTTTAGGTATTTTGGTTGTTAGCAGAAGAGAAAATTTGGGGAGGGAGTTTTGGGGTATTTTAGGGTGATTTCATTCTCCTCTGCTTTGATCTGTGCGGAGGAGGCTGAAATTGATGGTGGAGGTTTGTGATCTGTGCGAGATGTGCAGCGGTTTGGATGCGGCGGTGGGGGGGGTGGGTACGGTGGTTTCCGATCTCGAGGGTTTTTTTTCTGGTTTGGATGCGGCTGTGGTGGTTCTATGTGTTTTGGCATGGTGCAGTGGTTCGTGGTGATTGTTGGGGGTGGTGGTGGTGAGGTCATTTACATTGGAGGGTGGTGGTGGTTGTTGGGGGGTGGTGTTGGCGGCGGCGGCGATGGCGGTTTATGTGGTGTTGGTGTTGGCGGCGGTGGTGTGTTTTTATGGTGTTGGCGACGGAGATGACGGTGGTGTTGTGTTGGTAGTGGTCACAAATGATTTGTTGATTGTGACCAATAAATTGATTGGTATGTGATCAATAAAGAATAAATTGTGACCAATAAATACTGTCTGGCCTATAAATTTATTAATTTATGACCAATAAAAGTAATATGTGACCTATCATTTGATGTTTTGTGACCATAAAATAAGTTACAACTTATAAATTTCGTGATATGTGTCCGATGAATAAATTGTGACTTTTAAAATTTTAATTTGTGACCGATGAACAAACTGTGACTTATAAAAATGTTTGAATTATGACCTTAAAATTTTTGAATTGTGACCAAATTTTATATATCTGTGACCTTTATATATTTATTAATTATATAATTAATTAATTAAATCATAAATAAATTTTAATGAAAACCTGATTTTTGAAATTTAAAATTTATATCCTTAATTTTGAAAAGTGTTTACTAAAAACCCGATTTATGTATTGTTCCCAAGAATTGACCTTAGAAAATTTATTGGGCTACATTATTAAAATGTTGGGCCTGCTTTAAGAAATAAATAGAAAATTGAGCCTTAATATTTTTGTACCCTCATATGTTTGGGACCCGAGGCACTCTAATTGCATTCTTATTAAAAATTCATATCGATTCTTGCTTATTCATAAAATGCAGGTTGTTGAATATCTACATCGCTATCGGACATGTGGGAATATTTAACCTTCTTGATGTTCAAAAATACATGAATAGGTTACGATTTTATCCCGTCAATGAATAGTATCATATAGATGTGATATTCGAACCCACAAGGACTCATTATGTACTTACTAACTTTATTTAAAAGAAGTCTTAATTCGAATCACACGTATTTGACTCCGCCTATGTTTTTCCACTTTAACTCTCAATTTTTCATTAACTATTTACTAGCTTGAAGTGATGATCACTATTTCATCTTCTCCTTTGAATATAGAGTATTATAGACTTCTTTGATGGTGAGAGTATCACGACTATATAAACTCGTGTCTCTAAATCTTCTTCTTCATATTTGACAAGGTCTACAAATTAGCGAATATTTCCTTAAAAGTAGCTAAGTGATCTTCAAGAGAAGTATTTTCTATCATATGATGAGAATATAGACATTGCTTTAGATGTAATTTGCTGGTAAGATTCTTCGTCATGCATAATTTTCCCAATTTTTATAATAATGCAGCGGCTGACTTTTCTTTCAAAACGTCTTGAACAAAATTATTTGAAACGTGAAGATGTATTTGAGATAGGGCATTTCGATCTCTTTGTTATTTTTCCTCCGAAGTCTAAGTTGTGGGCATTTTGTCAAATCCTAACAACGCGTAGTCCAAATCCATCTGAGCGAGTACTGCTCACGTCTTTAACTAACACGAAAAAGAATCTTGTACAACTATCCAATAGCTCAATATTATACTTCATTGTTGCTATCATGAAAAATGAAGTTGAGTTTTTAACTTGCTCAAAACCTTGAATTTCCCAAGAATTTCAAAACCAGAAGCCTTTATACTAGTTTGTTGTAAAACGAAGATGATACCAGATTAATTAATACTGCTTTATTGGAGAAAATAAGAGATTGTAGCCACGTATGAAGTAAAGATCACAAAGACATTAGAACAATGTAATTTGCAGAGTAAAGAAGATTTTATTATAATATGGAGAAAGAATACAAAGATTTGTATTTACAACTTTTTTTTTAACTTAATCTAAAATATAATGAAAACCTAAATATATATAGGTGATGTCTATAACCCAGTCTTAATGTTGTAGAAGGAAAATAATGCTAAAATCGCGTGTAAAATGCGAAATAGAGTTGCTTAGAAAGCAGGGCGCTCGAGCACCAAATGAGCGACTAGCTCATGGTGCGCGCCTCTCGAGCAATGGTCGAGCAGTAGTCTAGCAGCAAGGCCAAAGCTGTGGCCCTGCCCATGTGGCGTCAGTGACCGTCTCGAGAAAAGCTTTGTTCTTTTGCTCAAATTGATTCCCAAAAATTCCTTTATCCATATTTTAACCTCTTTAAATTCAACACAAATTTCAAATCCCAATTTGGATTTCCAAATAAAATTTCAACAAGAATTTGCCAAATATACTTCGAATAGGATTTCAAATAGAATTTTTCTTAAGTCAACTTTAATTAAAATTTCCAATAATCTTTCAAATTGAATTCGGGTCACACCCTAGTTCTAACAAATACAAATTGTGGAAGAAACTTTCCCAGTTTGATGCTCGAAGATGAAGCACTTATTGATGATTTGGACTCGTGAGTAGCCCATACCCAATATACTTGTTGTAAAGCCTCATCTTAATTGGAAGCAAAACAATTTTTTTTCAGACAATTCATCGAGCACTTTATAGGCACACGGAATAACGGAAGAAAAGAGTAGAGTTTAGGAGATGTGTAACCCAAACAATTTGAAGTTGTCATCCAATCATATACACCTTAGCCCACCACACTATTCATGCCAAAAATGTACTCAAAATGCAAGATTTTTCCTAAAATTAAGAGACAAAAATTTGCACCCAAGCGCTTCTAATTCAAAAAGAATAAATGAAATGGATAGAGAATGAGTTGCCTCCCACTATGCGTTTGTTTAAAGTCATTCACATGACTTGGTAACAACGATCATATACATTGGCTCAAATCGAGCTTCAGACGTTTTGCATTGTTTACAATTTCTTGCTTTGCAAGATTTGTTCTTAGCCTCCACAATTGACATTTGTCTCAAAATTTGATTCCATCATATCTACCTAGTTTTCTTCTAGTTCGAGTTCCTCTTCTCCAATCCTCTTCACCACTTTGGTTGCTTCACCACCACTCACTTTGATAGTTTCCTTTGTTTCAAAGCACTTTTAAATGTCCCATGATGGAGAAGGTACTTTAAAAATTTTGAAACTGGCACGTTCCTCTTGCAATCTTAAACTCAATTCACCATTTTCAACGTTTATCAAAGCATGACTAGTCGCAAGAAATGGCCAATCCAATATTAATTGCATGCTCCCTTCTTTTCCTATATCCATGACTAGAAAGTCAACTAGGAAGAAAAAAATTGCCCACCTTGACAAAGAACATCTTTAGTCACTCCATAATATATCTTATTGATTTGTACGCCAATTGTAGTGACATTGTGGTTGGTTTTGGATCTTCCATTCCATGTTTCCTAAAAATGGCAAAAGCATTAAATTAGCACAAGCCCCAAGGTCATATAAAAATTTATCAAAAGTTAAAGTGCCAATAGAACAAGGTCCCCTGAATCTTCAAGTTTCAGTAGAAGCTCATTCTGCCCAATTGTACTACATTCTTCTATTAAGGCAACCTCATCTTTTTTGATAGCATTTCCTTCATAAATTTGAGGTAGATGGGCATCTGAGTAGAGCATCTACAAACGGGATGTTTATGTGCAGTTACTTGAAGATATCAAGAAACTTAAGTGAATTCCTTATCCACTTGATTCTTCTTTATTCTTTGAAGGAATCAAATGGGAGGTACATACGCTTTGATCGGTGCAATTGTCTTACCTTGTGAAATGTCTAATTTTCATCTCTGACTATAATTTGGCATGCTCAGACTCCACTTGCTTTTATAAGTAGTAAGCACATTGTCATCTGTAACAACCCACCTCTTGTCATTAATTTTGGGGGATTGAATTTCACTTCCAGTTGTTACTGAATTCACTTGCTCTATTAGGTTTGTTTCAGTACTGCTAGGTAAAGTGCCTAACTAACGTTTAGAGAACGTAAGTGCTAACTGAAAATTATATGCTCGAGATTCTGAAGCGATGCAGCTTGACTTTGCAATGTCGTTCAGTCTTTTGCATGTGGTTCTATGTCTTTTGCATGAATTGATTGGTGTTATTAGCTATCTGAGTTAGAGCTTCATCTCTTAATCATGAAAATACGTTGGTTGTCTTGGTGCATTTTACTGATTTGGATTATTACTCCTAGAGAAATTTGGATGATCTCTTCAACCTGGATTATATGTGTTAAGAGTATGGATTATTCTGCTGATGCAGATATTCTGCACATATCTAGCTTGTTTGGGTGGTTCTATAAAATTGATGAGCTTGCACTCAAGTGATTTGCCCCCACAAGCATCACATACGGGATTAGATGTCAGAATCATGAACTGACTGAGTACTTGCTATAGTATCCATCATCCTATTTTCCATAATAGCCATCTATGCATATAGAATTAATACACTATCAACCTCAATGAGTCATGTTGTCTTCTTTGGTGTCACTCCGTCTCTAGCCAGCTAGAACTGGTTTCTGCCACTCTCAAATAATTCAAAAGCTTCGTTGATTGACTTTGTTTGATTTACCCATTAGATAATGAGTCAACTAGAGAAAGACTTTGAGGAAGTAGTCCATGATAGAAATCCTGTACTTGCATACCCCTCTTGATGTCATAATACTAATTGGATGTAAAGAATAAATAAATACACTCACAAACAATAAAATACTATAACAATAATAATTTTTTTACTTTTCAAATTACTAATTCAAAGTTTATACAAATCCATGTTTGTTAATTAGATTAATTATAATTAATTGTATACATGATATATGTACGTGCATGTGTTTGTGTTTGTGTTTGTGTGACTATATTCGAATGATTTTTCATTTTTGCAATTTATATTTTATGCAAGTGATGTTTTCTCTATTTTCTGTATTGGGTGTTTTTCTTTGGCCTCGTACTTCAATATGACGAAATTATAGTATCAGTAGTGAATAGGGACCTTAATTTATGAGCTAAGAAGAGGCTCCATAATGATAATTTGGGGGTGTGGGATTGGGGCTTAAGTACGCACTTGCTGCATGAAATAAACTCAAATGTTGAATGGAATGGAATTCATTAGGTATATACGTAGAAATATATTCGAGAGATGATTATATTCATGGAAAACCCGATAATCACAAAATTGGATGAAAGCAGACAGTCTTCAAGGCAGAGTTTTGTTTCACTATTCATGCACACTACTCCTAGTATGTTTTGAAGTGTTAGTCGACTAACAAATTGTTAATGTAGTAGAAAAGAGCAGTTTAAAATGAGTATCAAACACGAAATGGAAACAACTTCTGTTATAGCAACATTAATAGAGTATCATACAATTGTACATTTTTTGAGCAGCTGCCTTGTGAAATAGATAAGCTAGATTCATTGAAGAAAATGATTATAAGGTTGAAACTGTTGGGTTTTGATACCCAATGAATCATGGGTGATGATGTAAATGTTAAATTAAATTATTACAAACAACCAAGTCCAAAAGCTCAATCCGAGAATAACGTGGGCTGTTAGAAGTAACTTAAATAATTAATGTTGCTCATGGACCGTATATATTACATCTTGAATGACTTTGAATCTTACCCCATTTAACTTCTTTTATTGGTCCAACTAAAGCCTAACCTAGCATATATATGATTTCTTTGCCTTAGTCGTTTTGTGTATGATTTGTATGTTAGAAGGAGAAAAACTGGTAGCTTGCTTGGAGAGGAAAAACCAGTGGTTTTCTTTGTAATTTGGCCTCCATCTCGTGTTTTTTCAATTTTTTTTCTCGTGCCTTTGTGGCCTAAAAATTATCATCATTATCTTGTCCTTTGTGGGTGAGATTGAGGAGCAACTGCGGTGACTATTGGTTGTGGATTGGAACCGTTTGGATTAATTGTTTGGTAGAGAAAGGTAACGTAAATTGAGCCCTAAAAACTCCATTTTGATGACTCTTGGAGCAAGATTCCGTGACAATTGGTATAAGAGCTTCAAGGTGATGGATTTGGCTCGAAAATTTGACCACAAACCATCCAAAATACCGGCTGAAACGAAGCAGAAAATACATAGCAAAACTATTCAGAAAACTGCCAATCAAGAAGGAGTTTGGTGAAACGGATGTCATGTTCAAGGCTTGCAGGTGGAGGAGCAGTTGGACGGTCGGCGCGTGACATGTTACATCGGTGCATGGTGAAGGCGTGTGGTAGCTCCGATACAGCGTGTGAGGGCACGTTTGGAGACATTTGTTCTTGACATTTTTCTTGAAAGTTTGGTGTTGTTAGTTTTCTATTTCAGGTTATACAACGAAATCTAAGAATGATTGTGTTCTTTACGTGTTTGGGACTCGATCAAGGTTGATTTATTCCTGCGATTGTTGGTTACTTTGGACGAATAGCGGTGGTCCTAAAGTGATAAATTCGCATCTTTCGGTATTTACGGACTCAGATTGATCCGCTTTGGTATATTGACTTATCCCAATTTAAATTTTAGCATTAGCATGTCATCGTGTGGGGTGACATTAGAATTGAGGTTACCATATGAGGTAACATTGTTTGTGCTAAAAATTTAGGAATTATTTGCTCTATTAGAAGTGTTGATTTTGATCACAAGTTGGTAATTGCTTTTGTACTTTAACTGTGACAAATTTGGACACTTTGTGATGGATTGTCAGAGGAAGAAAGATAAGTAAAAGGGTAAGATGATAGATAAAGCGAATGTAGTAATAGGGTCGAGTGATGACCTTAGTGAGGTTTATTGAGAGTAAACCTAGTTACTACCTGTGCATCCGTGTGTAATTCTTTCTGCATGTGTGTGATTGCTTAAATCGTTGCATGGTTATATGTGCATCTCAACGTGTTTAATAAGCATTTGCATGAGTTTGAGAGCAATTCAATTACTTGGTGTAATTGTTTGCATGTACAGTGGGATAAGATGCATTAGCAGTATGCGTGTTAAGTGTCTATTGGTAAGATTGAGTATATATGCCTAGGGGTACATTGGTGGTTTGTACCATGGATGTGAAGTGTTGGATCACAAGTGGATAGGTGATTAAATATTGGAATCCTTTATCTATGAAGAGACCCTGATCAGGTGGAGTGTGAGTGAGGCACTTCTATCACTTCTGTTAGGCTTGAGACCCATTATCCACTTAAACAAGGAGAAATGATGTGGTGATAGAGGATTATCCCAAGAACTTAGGATCTATGAGGTCTACCACGTAGATATGAGTTGAGTGATCAGTCTAGTGAGCATAGTGGGCGATGAGGTAAGGTATGCGTTCTCGAAGTGTGAGCAACACAGAATGAGATGGGATAAGTGTGTTGAGATCTTTTCGTAGGGTTAGTTATGCATTTGTCGAATACATATTGGCCGCTTGATTGATTAACTTGATTTTAATCTATTGTTCTGTGTGAACGTGTCTTTTTTGAAAATATCTGTATTATCCTACATAATATCTCCGTCGCATGTTTATTTGTGCTTGATTGATTACGATGATTATCTGCTTCTACTTGGGTATTTGTTTGTGATTCCAATTTTATTGGTTGTCTTGATAATGCAAGCGGTAACTTTATGTTTTGATTGGTTGCAGATTGATTGGGTATCAATGNTCGCATGTTTATTTGTGCTTGATTGATTACGATGATTATCTGCTTCTACTTGGGTATTTGTTTGTGATTCCAATTTTATTAGTTGTCTTGATAATGCAAGCGGTAACTTTATGTTTTGATTGCTTGCAGATTGATTGGGTATCAATGTGGAGATTTGTTGGGTTTTGATACCCAATAAATTCCGGACGATGATGTAAACGTTAGATTAAATTATTACCAACAATGAAGGCCAAAGGCTCAACCAGAAAACAATGTGGGTCGTAGATAGTAACTTAAACAATTAATATTGCTAATGGACCGTATACATTACCTCTTGTATGACTTTGAATCTTGGCCCATTTAACATCTTTTTTTGGTCCAACTAAATCCTAACCTAGTCTATATATATGGTGTCTTTGCCCTAGTCATTTAGTCTGTTGTGTTAAAAGGAGAAAACCGGCAGCTTGTTTTGAGAGGAAAAATTGGTGGCTTTCTTTGTGTTTTGGCATCCATCTCGTGTTTCTTCCATTATTTTTCTCTTGCCTTTGTAGCCTACAAATCATCATCATTATTTTGTCCTTTGTGGGTGAGATTGAGGAGCAACCAAGGTGAATATATTGGTTTGGGTTGGAACCGTTTGGATTGGTTGTTTGGTATAGAAAGGTAACGTAAATTGAGCCCAAAAAACACCGTTTTGACGACCTTTGGAGTAAGCTTCCGTGACAGAAACTAATAGCCTTCTTTTTTACGTCTAGCATTCTTTCCTCTATGATCAAAACGTTTCGGTTAATGAGTCCAACAATCGCAAGAATACCTAGAAATGACCAATGTTCCATCAAGAATGCAAGAGAACGAAAGATAACTAGAATAACAATAATGGCCTAGAAACATAAATTTTGGTAAAGAATCTTCAAACTTACTTACAGACAATAAGTAAATATACAGAACCTTTGATAACAAAAAATCCTGAAAATGTTCTTTTAAAATCCTATATGTTTCTTAATGATGCTTAGAGATGTAATAATGTATCTGAACTCCGTCTTCGTTTTGAGCCTTTGCCGCTCTGCCATTGTATGTCTGTACCCAAGGGTGATTCATCATCATGAAGATACTCCTTCTAAGGATCTCGAATGCGAAGCAAAAAAAGAAAAAAAAATAGTATTTTCTAGGAAAAGAAGAAGTACATGAAAAGACCTTCTGAACACCATAGTTGACAGTCTCGCAATGGGACTTAAATGGATTTAATAGAAAGTTGGAGCCACAATTTAGTTATACAATGTCTTCTTGATAAATGAACTCCTAAACAAAGTGAATGTCCAGTAAAAGTGGCCAAATTGGTACCTTATCCACCAAAATAGAGGGCAAGAGCTAATTCATAGCACTACATATGGTATTATCATTGCCGTGCCATGTTATTGTTGATTCTGTTGCATGTTGTTCACAAAAATATATTTCGAATTAAAATCATCGCAAGTATATGATTCGTTAACAAGTAATAAAGTGGAATTAAGTCCAACTATTATCCTACGGAGATTGATTAGTTCAATTATAATTATTGCGACCTTAACCGAAACAAGAATAATATAATGTATTTGTTTATGACCAAATTATGAATAAAATAATCTACTTATGCAATGACTTGTAACTTGACTAACTTAAATGCAATTTATTCTAAATGTAGATTTATATATTTAGTAGATGACAAATATATTAGGATCTCGAATTCCCATGCAATAATCAGTTTTAACCTTAATTTTACACGTTGACAACACGATTGAATTTGACGAATCAATATTCTTATTTTATTTAACAATATGTCTCGAATAATGTTAAACCTACTTTTATATATGACCCAACAATATTTCTATGATGGATGCGAATATATAAAAGTGCATGCATTTTTATGAACACTTAAAGATTCACATAAGGCATAACGGTATCTTTCTATCCCCTATGAGACCCTATGACAGTTTATATATGTCGAACATATTTTCCTTCTTTTGAATGCATAAAATAAGTCACCAAATTCACACATACCTTGCACAATAATTGTGGAGAAAAGAAAATCATATAAATAATTCAATATTCAAAAACGTGTTTTTAATATCAAACATATAAAACTAAATATTAAAATTCATATTACATGGTTCATCGTTCTCGTTTCTTGACCTTTTTTCTCACTTTTTCTTCTTCCAATACTTTATGTCTTCGGTAAATTGGTCTTCAACTCTTTCACATATTCAGTTGATCTTCCGAGTCATCTTTTGGCTTTGCACTTTGGTCTTTGAACTTTGATTTTCTTCAATTTTAGTCCTTTTTTGCTTTTTTTTTTTTTTCTAATTCCACCATGTTCATATGTTATTCTACAAAACAGAATTTATATAGAATTGAGCCAAATTTTGATATATTTACCAACAATATTTCATATTTTGTGCCACAAATAAGTGTATAAAATGCACTTATCACATGTTGAAACAACATATGGATAGTAGCTTTCATTTTCATTTATATAATATTATTCAATCCTAATTTGGTTTTTTCGTCACTTTGAAGTTTGCTAATAGAAGCATTCCGTATTATTATCTTATCTTCTACTCTATTTAAAAAAAAGTTTCATTTTCTTGCCTTTCTTCAAGGCAAAACATATCGTATTGAATCACTTCCTGTAAAAGGCCTACTGAATAAATTCTTTCATCTTGGATTCTCAATGTAGCTATCCAGAGGCTACAAAGGAAGATATTAAAAGATTATGAAAGCTATTTCGAAAGCATCCACCATCTCAGGAACGGGCCCAATAAAGGCCTGCCTGCACTGAACTTTGGGCCAAAAATGAAATGGGCAGGATAATTGGCCAAATCTTATAAGATTTTTTTATTAACTACAAACCCTTCCCAATGATTTACCCCACCCAAATGGCATCTGAAAAGTGAAACCCCCAATTTTCACCAAAGAAAAATCGAAGAGCAACCTTTGCGAATGACGAGTAAACTCTTTAGTTTTTTCTAATGTTGGTTTTCCTAATTTTCGTACGAAATTCGAGAAATTTTATTGGTTTTCATAATGGATTCTAGAGATTATACTTGGTTTGAAGAGGCATGAGAGGGTTTGAGAAATGAATTCAGAAAAGCTGAATTAGTGGCTGATTCATCTTTGGGGCCATGTTTGAAAAAGTATCAATTTTCGTTGTGATAGTAGCTTAGAATTTGAGAAAAATCGATAATCTCTTGTATGACTGACTCCTTTATAGCACTTCGGACAATACTAGCACATCGTCAATATTCTGTTGTAATTCATATAAAGTCTTTTCTTACCTTGCAGCTTTAGAATATGTTAATTCAATAAGTATTTCTATTTTATCAATATAATTTCTACTTGCAGAAGCAATATCTTTAGAGATTGATCTTTCAATAACATTTTTAAAACTTAATCTTTTTAAACTATTATGTAATTGGAGAATTTCATGTTGATATTTACTAATAGTCTGTTGAGATGAAGAGATTTCATTTTCAAGGATTTGTAATCTTTCTTCTAATGACTTCCTTCTAAGATTTTAAATTTTTAACAACATTTGTCATAGTTTCACAACTATCACAAAGTTGTATTGATGAAGATGACGCTTGAGAAGTAGTGGGTTGCATAGTCATAGTGTGTCTAACCTTTTCAGATATATAAAAGTTAAATCCTATCATTTCTCTACAAAAATTTAAAACTTCTTCTAATGTGTAAAATCATTTGAAAAGGGGATCTGAAAACCTTTCTACTTGTTGTAATACTTCTGACTAATAATTATGTATACCAGGTTTTCTACTTTTAATTACTATAAACTAAAATTTCTGTTGTTCTACTTGATTATGAATTTGTCTAAAATGATTAGCTAAAGTATTCATGCTGTCTAATTTTTGTTTAGAGTCAAGTGTCTTCTAGAGATTATCTAGTAGACAACGCTCCATTTCTGGTAGTCC
>CAIGRB010141442.1:0-17016 GCA_903798255.1 Fraxinus quadrangulata | reverse complement strand
CTTAGTCTCCAAATTTCTAATCTTATATTGTATTTCTCCTCTAGTTTCATATATTTTATCTATTCTATTATTTGTAGTTATTATCTTGTCTTCTAGTCTTTCTATATCTTTACTATACTTTTAAATTTTTTATTAGCTTCTTCTTTAATTCCTAAGCATTTATTACATTGAATTTCTAAGCAATTTTTACATTGATTTCTATTTTTATGTCCTGGGTATATTTTACAATACTTACATTTATCTATCATTGATCATTGTCTTCTAATCTATTCATAGACACATTCTTGTTCTATATTCATCATTTTTGTATCGAGAATTGAAATATCTAGTTCTTCTAAACTACTATAACTGTCTTCAGACCTACTTATAATTTTTAAATTGTCTAATTCATCATTTGTATATATACTATATACTGAACTACACGATTCATTATCAGATAAGTCTATAATATTATACTGTATGTCTTCAATTATCATGGATTTAGCTATACCCTCTTTATTTTTATATTTATTGGGACATTTATTAGCAAAATGTATAGGGTCTCCACAAATATAGCATTTACAGTCTTTTTTAGTTTTTGGCTTTCTAATGTATCTATTGTAATTAGGTCTTTTGTTTTTATAATATGTCCTACTTGGTCTAATATTATATTTCTTTTTATCTTGATATTGTCTTATATATTTATGTTTTTTTATCCTTTTTATATAAGTTCTTCTTTCTTTTTCTATAATCATATGTCTGTGGTGCATATAAATATGAGCAAAAATAACAATTTAATTTCTTTATTTTTTTCTAGCTATTTCTTTTATACAATATTCTTTTAATTTATCTATTATAAATTTTATGGTAGCGCTAATAGTTACTTCTCTTGTTGGTCTTGAATCTAAATCTTTTGTAATCTTATCATTCCATGGTGATAGTATCTTTCTATATAATCTTTCAAGTATATGTACATCTAGTGCTAAACCTGTTGTACTTGCTAATATTTCAAAATCTAATAAAAATGGTTGTATCTATTTCATATTACTAATACTTAATTTTCTAAATCTTCTAGGGCTTTATTTTGTTCATAAGTATTCTCTCTACTAGGATTAGAACCTATGATTAATTCTCTAATAAAACTTGTAAGTTTCTAGGATTATCTCCTCCAGCCATTCTTAACCTAATTTCTTCTGGCTTTTAGTCTTTTAGATGTAACATATATATCTAATGCTAACTATCCTAAATAAGTTTCTAAATAAGCCCACATTTCTTCTACAGTCATTTGTATTGGTACACTATTATATGCTCTTATTACATAATTTTCCCATTTAGTTATAGTGTTAGGTCTATTTTAAGGTTTACAATTATTTAATTCTAAAATTAATCCTCTATCACTTGCTAATGGTAAATTACACCCTTCTTCTTATTGTCTTTTTTCTAGGCTTCTATATCTTTTGTCTTCCCATTAATATTCTCTAGCAGGGGGAAAAGTGTATTTACCTCATATATCATATTCCGTGTTCATGGGTTCTTTTCTTTTTCCAAATTCTTGGTCTGTTTCTAATTTTGTTCTTTTAATGGTTTCCTCCATTTTGCTTTCTATATTTGCTTGGTCTTTTATTATTAAAATTCTAATTTCTATTTTTCTAGATTTTCTAAGATTTCTATAATGTTCCAAATTCTTTTTCATCGTCTTCACTTTCGTCTTCTTCACCGTCTTCATCTAAAGCATTAATTTATGTGTACATTTAGGAGAAAATGAAGGAGAAAATGGATACTTTGAAATGAAGAAGATTACGAAAGTGAAGATGAGATTAATGCTTTAGATGAAGATAGTGAAGAAGACGAAAGTGAAGACGATGAAAAAGAATTTGGATATATAGATATGGAATATTATAGAAATCTTAGAAAAGCTAGAGAAATAGAAATTAGAATGTTAATAGAAGAAGACCAAACAAATATAGAAACCAAGATGGAGGAAACCAGTAAAAGAACTAAATTAGAAACAGACCAAGAATTTGGAAAAAGAAAAGAACACATGAACACGGAATATGATATATGAGGTAAATACCCTTTCCCCCCTGCTAGAGAATATGAATGGGAAGATAAAAGATATAGAAGCCTAAGGAAAAAGATAGTCAGAGGAAAGATGTAGTTTATCATTAGCAAGTGATAGAGAATTAATTTTAGAATTAAATAATTGTAAACCTCAAGATGGACATAGCACTATAACTAAGTGGAAAAATTCTGTAATAAGAGCATATAATAGTGTACATATACAAATGACTGTAGAAGAAATGTAGGCTTATTTAGAAACTTATTTAGGAAAGCATTAGATATATATGTTACAGCTAAAAGACTAAAGCCAGAAGAAATTAGGTTAAGAGTGGCTGGAGGAAATAATCCTAGAAACTTTACAAGTTTTATTAGAAAATTAATTATAGATTATGATCCTAGTAGAGACAATACTTACGAACAAAATAAAGCCATAGAAGATTTAGAAAAATTAAGTATTAGTAATATGAAATATATACAACCATTTTTATTAGATTTTGAAATATTAGCAAGTACAACAGGTTTAGTACTAGATGTACCTATACATGAAAGATTATATAGAAAGATAACACCACCATGGAATGGTAAGATTAGAAAAGATTTAGAATCAAGACCAACAAGAGAAGTAACTATTAGCGCTACCATAAAATTTATAATAGATAAGTTTAAAAAAATATTATAGAAGAAATATCTAGAAACAAATAAAGAAATTAAATTATTCTTTTTGCTCAGATTTATATACAGTACAGATTTATGATTATAAAAGAAGAAAGAAAAAATTATATAAAAATGATAAAAAAAAACATAAATATAGAAGACAATATCAAGATAAAAAGAAATATAATATTAGACCAAGTAAGACTTATTGTAAAAACAAAAAACCCAATTATAATAGATATGTTAGAAAGCCAAAAATTAAAAAGGAATGTAAATATTATATTTGTGGAAACCCTAAACATTTTGCTAATAAATGCTCTAATAAACATAAAAATAAAGAAGGTATAGCTAAATCCATGATAATTGAAGACATACAGTGTAATATTATAGAATTATCTGATAATGAATCTTGTACTTCAGTATATAGTATTTATACAAATGATGAATTAGACAATTTAGAAATTATAAATAGTTTTAAAGACAATTATAGCAATTTAGAAGAACTAGATTTTTCAATTCTCGACACAAAAACGATGAATATAGAACAAGAATGTGTCCATGAATGGATTAGAGGACAATGATCAATGATGGATAAATGTACGTATTGAAATATACCCAGGACATAAAAATAGAAATCAATGTAAAAATTACTTTGAAATTCAATGTAATAAATGCTAAGGAATTAAAGAAGAAGCTAATAAAAAAAAATTAAAGACTACAGTGAAGATATAGAAAGACTAGAAGACAAAGATAATAAATACAAATAATAGAATATATAAAATATATGAAACCATAGGAGAAATACAATATAAGATTAGAAATTTAGAAACAAAAGGAAAACAACATATAGATAATTATACAGAAAAAAATATTTAGAAACAAAAAATCAAGAAGAAATAATTTGTCAAATATCTAGAGTAAAGCCAACTAAAAGCCTCAGAATACCCATAGAAATACAAATAAATAAAATAATAAAACTAAATTTAATAGCTTTAATAGACACAGGTTGTACATTTAACATAATTAGAAAAAAACTTAATTCCAGAAGACTGTAGGCAGAAACTAGAATATGAATGGTAGTAAAATGGGATTGAAGAAAGACTTTTTGATGACTTTAAAATTAAATTTCAAGAGAGAGTATAATTTAACAACTAAATTAGTAAGTGAATTAATAAAAGACAAATTTGTTGTAGGAATAAAATTCTTACAAAGTAGAAATGGAAGTTTAACAATCACCCCTGATGTTATACTTTTTGGAAAAGACACTTCTATTGCTAATACTATAGAATCATCAGAGTTATGAGTAAAGCATGGTGGTCCTTTACATTCACAAATAGAACTAGATAATCTAGAATGTTTAAAGCGTTTATCTCTAGAAACTCTAAAACTGATTTCATACCAAGAACCAAAGAATTAATAATTTTCAATAAAACATCATCTAAGGTAGATAGTATAGATATAATTTTTGAATTAACTGAAAAAATACATATAATAGGAGAAGATTCCATAAAACATTGGGATAAAAATAAAATCGAAGCTAAATTAAAAATCATAAGCAAAAATATAAAAATAAGAACGACAGAAATTAAGCATACAAATCAAGATAAAGAAGACTTTAATATGCAGATTAAAGAATTATTAGATTTAAAAGTAATAAGACCATCTAGTAGTCAACATAGATCAAGAAATCATAGTGAATTAAAAGAGGAAAAGCAAAAATGGTTATAAATTACAAAAGATTAAACGATAATACTGTAGAAGATGGATATAAGATACCAGATAAAGATATGTTAATAAATGAAATACGAAATAGTAAAATATTTTCAAAATTTGACTGTAAATTTGGATTTTGGCAAATAAAAATGGCAAAAGATTCTATTCCTTGGACAACCTTTACTACACCACTAGGACATTTTGAATGGTTAATGATGCCTTTTGGATTATATATAACAACATAAGTAGAGCTATAGAAGTGGTGAATGGGAGGAGGTGGGATTAAGCACTAAATCGTAAAAAAAAATGAGATCAAAAGCTTAGGATGATTAAATAAAGATAATGAATTCCTTCTTCTTGTCAAAGGGCAGAACTCCCTTGATTTTGCTAAGCAAAAACATGACATTGAAGCAGTGAATGAGTCTGTTTTTATGTATCACACTATTGATGTTTTTTTTTTTTAATGCCTGTCTTTATTTTCATTTGAATGAGTCTACTGCCTAAAATTATAAAATTTCATTATAAGGTATTTCATTTTTAGCATAATGTTCGTGTTATAATGATGATCTTATTATTATTATTTTTTTACCATTACTAATGTCGCTCGCACTAAAAACTTAATTCCGGGTCCACCCCTTCACCATCTCAGAAGGTTTTCATTCGTCTCATGTAAATCATCATGGTTATAAAATTCCATCGATGCAATAGTTTGTCAAGAAGTTAAATTTTTAATAAGGATCATAGTGATGAAGAAATTTCATGATTTGCAGATTTAAAGAAGAGAATATTATGAAGAACTCTATTGAATAAATGTTAATATTTTACAAACTCTAAATGAAATGAAAGGTTTTAGATTTTGGTGAATATTGAAATAATTCTTTGAATTCAGCTAATAGCACATATAACTTCCTACTATCTATTTTAAGTTTTTTCAAAAAGGAACTTCGTAAAAGTATTTATGCCATTTCTCATCTTCTGTAGCGGTGATACTCGCTCTATGTAATTAATTTTGACAGTATTTGCAAAGTGCTAAATCAACAATATACAATATTGATGAAGATGAATATTGGTAATGTTGAAACTTGAATCTTCTAATTTATGGCTTTTTACTTTGCAAGCGCTGTTATCACACCTTCTGTCGAAATTTAAGAAACTGAGATGGTATATCCATATTGAATTTTTATTTTTTTATTTTTTTATTTTATGTGCATATTAAGAATAATTATGAATAATTGAATATTGAAGTAAAACTAAATAGTCATTTCTTCCCTGACAACTGAAACTCTCTTCCGAGAATCTTGACAGTGAAAGAGAGATGAATAGTGATGCTCCAATGTTTTTAAACCAAAATATTAAATTTGCATTATAATGAAATACGCAATAATTGGAATGTATTTCTTAGATGGCTTCAACACATAATCATTTGGGCAATCTTACTAAAGAAATGAAGAAGTGTAAAAGTACATGAATTTTTCTTTTCTTTGTTATGTAATTAATGGAATTTCAAGTTAGTAACTGGAGTATCTATATCTTACGCAAGAATTGATATGCAGTAAATACATCTGAAATTACGGAACCTTCTACTATTTGTTATGGACTGAACTATGGCTGTGGGTACCTTATATTATCTTAGATGATTCTAGTTAATTTTCTTTTATCTCACAAAATTCCTACTTCATATTTGAGATGATCGAGGTGATTGGTGGATATAGTTTTTCTGCACTGCTTCTTTCTATTTGTTATCTTCTTCAGAACTTATTCATTAATTCGTGGGTTGTAACCTCAGGAATCCTAATGTTATTTTGTAACGACTCGACCTTGCGCCGGTGCCTTTATCATATCATACGACTGTCCGCTTTGGGAGGGCCTAGGCTCATCTTACCCCTCACGGCTTTCTGATGCGTCGCCCAAATTTTGAACCCAAGATCTCTATCATATGGGAGACTTAAGTTGAATTCTGGTACCAATTGAGCCCAGTTCGAATCTTGGGGGATGTGTCAGAAAGCCGTGAGGGGTAAGATGGGTCTAGGACCTCCCAACGTGGACACTACATATAATATGATAACGATTTCTGCTCAAGGTCGAGTACCTAGATTCAACTTCAGTCTCCCATATGATGGAGGTCTTGGGTTCGAATCATAGGGGACGCGTCGAAAGCCGCGAAGGGTAAGATGGGCATAGGCCCTCCCTAAGCGGACAGTACGTATGATATGATGATTCTGGTGCAAGGTCGGGTCGTTACAAAAAAAACACGAGTTATCTGGCATTATCCTTTGTGCTTGCTTCCAATGCTTGTCTTTCCTTTTACCCAAATTTCCTTCCCTCAGTACAACAGAGGAGGCCATAGTCCTTTATTATGCTTAACATTGTAATTTTCTTAAATTCTCTCCCTAAAAGTAAGTCTGTATCCAATTGGCTTGAACCTTTCGCCATTTGGGTATAATTAAATTTGTGGAATGAGACAAAAATTGCGCGTTATATTGAAGTGGCAAGATATTCATTGGCGAACCAGGATAATTTGTCATTTTCATCGATTACCATTTCCTTCTTGCTCTTTAGAGTAGTATCTTCAGTAGTTGATAGTAAATTTCTAATACATAATGATAGTAACTCGAACATTGATAATAACTACTAGGAGGCTTCATGAGCTATAAGGCCAGTCGAAATGTAAAGAATCTTCACATTAGAAGTAACGATTACAAAAAACACGAGTTCAGTTGAAGAAAGGCTACATCTCTTAAATTTATGTATCTTCAGGGTTTGCTTATGTGTTCGCTTTATTTCAACAGCTATGTTCCTTTTAATGAAAAACGTGTGCTAGAAGCTTTTTGTAATACATGAATGTTGCAATATATTCCAGCCGTGTAAGCTATTGAAAAATATATGAAAAATTAAGCTTTCTTCCTCTTTGTTTTCTATATTCCATCAGTGGTTTCAAAGCCCTCTGATCTTAGAAGAAGTTTCAAGAGACGTGAGATATTTTTTGAGAGAAAATCAGAGAGCAACCCTTCATCAAAATAGCCGAGTGATTTGTGAGTGTGTATGATGGCTTCAAGTGGTTTTTCAGCACCATTACCTTTTGTGTTCATAGGAGGAAATTATGATTTTTGGGCTGCAAAGATGAAGGCCTTTTTGAAGGCTTATGACTAGTGGGAAATCATTGAAACTAGAACTGAACCTCCATCTCTTAGAGAAAATCCCACTATTGCTCAGCTGAAGCAGCATAGTGAGAAAGTTGCAAAGAAGTTCAAACCCCTTTCTTGCATTCAATCTGTTGTTTCTGATGCAATCTTCACTTGGATCATAACCTATGAAACTGCTAAGGAGGCTTGTGATAGATTAAAAGAGAAGTTCCAAGGTAATGAAAGAACAAGGCAGATGCAAGTTCTAAATCCCATAAGGGAGTTTGAAACTTTGAAGCTGAAGGAATAAGAAATCGTGAAGGAATTTTCTGATAGGCTGATAAAAGTGGTGAATCAAATAAGGTAGTTGGTGGATGATCTACCTAATAAGAAGGTTGTACAAAAGGTTTTGATAAGTTTGCCTGAAATTTTCGAGGCAAAGATCTCCTCTCTTGAAGACTCAAGAGACATGTCCATCATAACCCTGTCTGAGCTTATAAATACACTTCAAGCTATTGAACAAAGGATGCTTATCAGCCAGGAGGAACAAGTTGAAGGAGCATTATTTTTAAAGGAAAACATAAAGCTCAAACTGGTTTTGGTGTGAAAAAACAACAACATGAGAAGAAAGAAGTTGAAAACAGCAAAAGTGCAGGCAAAGGTGGAAAGTATCATCCCTGTCCTCACTCTAAAAGAAGGGGACATTCTCCAAAATGGTATTGGTATAGGCCTGGTGTTCAATGTAGAGCTTGTAAACAATTTGGACATGTTGAGAAAGTATGTAAAAATCAAAAGGAGAAGAAAGATCAGCAGCAAGCTTAGGTTGCAGAAAAATTAGCATCAACAGCAGGAGGAGCATCTGTTTACTGCAATCAACTTCAATGTCTGTAGCAGAGTTTTAACTTGGTTGTGGGATAGTGGATGTACTCATCATATGACCTCAAACTCCAGTATTTTTGTTGAACTAAATGGTGCATACAGATGAAGAATAAAGGTTGGCAATGGAGAGTATGTGGAAGTGAAAGAAGTTGGTGTAATTGCTATGCAAACTCCAACAAGTACCAAATACATATCAAATGTACTTTATGTGCTTGATATAGACCAAAATCTAGTTAGTGTAGGCTAATTGATTGAGAAAATTTTCACTTTAATATTCAAAGACGGTGGCTGCACTATACTAGATGCAAATAATCTTGAATTGATGACTGTTAAGATGAAGCACAGAAATTTTCCTTTAGAATGGAAAAATATAACCTCCCAAGCACTTTTTAGTACATTGGTTGAGTCTTCTCTGTGGTACAAACGATTTGGTCATGCAAATTTCACTTCACTTAAGCACTTGCATAAACTAGAACTTGTAGAGAATATTCCATACATAAATGATGATGCTTGTGTATGTGATGTTTGTCAATATGGAAAGTAAACAAGACTGCCATTTCCTCAAAATCAGTCAAAAAGAGCTTCAAATAAACTATAACTAATCCATTCAAATGTGTGTGGTCCAATGAGAACACCAACTTTAAACGATAGAAGATACTTTGTTCTGTTTATAGATGATCTAACAAGAATGTGCTTGGTTTATTTTCTAAAAATGAAATCTGAAATTTTTACCTTGTTTCAGAAGTTTAAAAATCTTGTGGAGAATGAAAGTAATTGAAAGATTAAGGCTATAAGAACTGACAATGGCACTGAATATAGCTATGATCAGTTTGATAAATTTTGTGATGCTGTGGGAATTAAACATCAGCTGACTGTTCCATATTCTCCTAAGCAAAATGGAGTGTGTAAAAGGAAGAACAGGACATTTATGGAGATGGCTAAGTGTCTGATAATTGAGAAAAAGGTTCCAAAAGATTTTTGGGCTGAAGCTATGAACATAGTAATATATATTCTTAACAGATTGGCTACAAAAGCTTTAAACAAGAAAACTCCTTATGAAGCCTGGTATGGAGTAAAGTGTAATGTTGCACATCTAAAAGTGTTTGGCAACATTTGTTTCACTCACATTCCTGATACAAAAAGGGATAAGTTAAGTCAGAAGGCAGAGATTGGTGTTTTGGTTGGATATTGTGACAATGCTAAGGAGTATAGAGTTTACAATCCATAAATCAAAAAGATGATATCTAGTAGGGATATCAAGTTTGATGAGGAATCTTCATGGAATTGCGAAACAAGTACTGTGAATAAGCTGCAAACTCAAAGGCTGGTTTCACAAGAAAAAGATGCCATTATCAATGAAGATGAAGCATAATCTGATAGTAATTCAGATTCAGAAAATGTTATGTTGAAAATAAGGTCACTTGAAGATATATATGCTAGATGCAATTCAGCTTTGCTAGAGCCTTCAATTTTTGTTGAGGCAGTAAATTCACAAAGTTGGATGGCTGCAATAAAGGAAGAGTTGAATATGATTGAAAAGAATGAAACTTGGGTGCTGGTTGACAGACCAAAGAATAAGAATGTGATTGGAGTTAAATGGGTATCAGAACCAAGCTGAATCCTGATGGTTCAATCAACAAACTTAAAGCCAGATTGGTTGTGAAAGGTTATGTACAGTATGGTACTGATTTCACAGATATATTTACTCATGTGGCCAGATTTGAAACAATAAGGCCGTTGATTGCTATAGCTGCTAAAAAAGGCTTGAAAATACATCAATTGAATGTTAAGTCAGCTTTTCTAAATGGATATTTATATGAAGAAATCTTCATTGAGCAACCAGAAGGTTTCCTTGTGGCTGGAAATGAAGATAATGTTTATTTGCCGAGGAAAGCATTGTATGGATTGAAGTGGGCTCCAAGGGCCTGATATAGCAGGATTGATGATCATTTGGGTAGCCTTAGTTTCATCAAAAGTATGAATGAGCAAACACTTTATATAAAGCAAGTGGAGGAAGAAATGATTATTATATCCTTATATGTTGATGATCTCTTGGTCACATGTAGCAATTGTGCATTAATTGGAAAAGTGAAAGAAGAATTAAAGAAGGCATTTGACATGATAGATTTGGGGAAAATGCTATATTTCCTTCGAATGGAGATGATCAATCACAACAAGGAATCTTTGTTTGTCAAAGAAGGTATGCTAATGAAGTATTGAGGAAGTTCAATATGGAGAAATGTAAACCAGTAAGCATTTTTTTGGTTCAGAATTCAAAACTGATGAAAGAAGATGGAGCCAAGAGGATTGAAGAAAGAATCTATAGAAGTTTGGTTGGATGTTTGCTATATTTAACTACAACAAGGCTTGATATTACATTTGTTGCAAACATTTTGTCCAAATTCAGACAAGAGCCAAGTGAAATTCATTTTCAAGCTGCAAAAAGAGTTCTGAGATACATAAAGTGAACTAAGGAGCTGGGAATCTTGTTCAGGAAGTCAAAAACTCAATTTTTAATTGGATTTACTAATAGTTATTGGGCTGGATCTCCTGAAGATATGAAAAGCACCTCTGGTTATGTATTTTATGTTGGATCAAGTATTGTTTGCTAGAATTTTATGAAGCAAAAAATTGTGGCTTAGTCAACAGCAGAAGCAGAGTATATAGCTGCATTAGAAGCAACAAATCAAGCAATTTGATTGAGAAAAGTGTTAGAAGATCTTAAGCACAAGAAAGTTGAAGCAACAACTATCCATTGTGATAACCAATATGTTGTTGCTATGGTGAAAAACCCGGTGTTTTATGGAAGAACAAAGCATATCAAGATAAAATATAACTCAATCACGGAAGCACAAGAAAGAAAGGAAGTGGAACTGGTGCACTGCAATTCAAAGGATCAATATGCTGATATTCTAACAAATCTTTGTCTAAAGGAAGGTTTGAAACATTAAGGAAAGGGAGAATTGTAGCCATGGTCCCAAGCCTTTTTCCTTTTTTTTTGCAAATTTTATCTCAACCTTCACTTTGTACTACCACAAGTCTTAAACCTTTCAAAAATATGCGGGAGTGGTCCAAATGGATGGAATTTGACCGTTAGTCAACATGGAAAATTAAAAAATGGGATATTTTGACCATTTTAAGGAGGGACATTTACGTCCATACAGTAATTTCCTTTTGAAAAAAATAAATAAAAGAAAAAAATCATCATCTTCTTCAAATACCCCACCCCACTCACCATTCATTCCCAACACCAAAATCTTACCGCCCACTACCACTATGGTCGCCGCAAATGCCACCACCATGGCCACCATCTCAAACAACTATTTTCAACACCATTAACCCAACAATTTTCTTCCAATTGCTTGAAACAAACAACATTTTCCAAGCCAAAAACAGTAGAATGAACCCAGCAACAAGATGCACTTCCTAGGCATGCTACTCTAGTTCTTTTATCAGCTGGTATCAGGAAAAACTAAGGCTCTCGACAGGTATTTTCCTATTATTTTATAATTTCAGTAATTAAGAGCAAGAACCAGAAAGTTAGGTAAAAAAATCAAAATGGTCTTCGGGTGATTGAGTTTCTAAGGAGGGTTTTGGAATTAAACTTGGAGAAGGTAAATTGAACTTGTCAAAATGGAAAATGGAAAATCTTGTTGAGGAGGTTAGAGAGTGGGTGGTCCGTGATCTTGACTTCCACCGCGGGCACCGAAAAATGGTTCAGAAAGCTGCATTCTCACTGGGTTTGAAACATGGACTTGTAGATTCTGATTTGTTAGATTATTTGATGTTAGAAGACCATGGACAGGGGCATCCCGACGAGTAGAATCCACCAGTGACATGGGTAATTCGTGGGTATCATCGTAGGAGGCTGTGCCGTGAATATTTGTAAATGCGAGTAGGTGGTTTTGAGGTGTAAATTTGGCAACTTAGAAAGTGTTGATGCCCGATGTTGGGTGGTTTCAGTAGAGGGCGGTGATGGGTTTCTATGGTATGGTAGTCTGGTGGTTTGGGTGGTGGTTGACTGGAGTAGAGTGACAGGCGGAGGACTATGGCAGTGGCGAGTCGGGGTGGTGGGTGGGGTGAAAAAGAGAGATGATGAACAGTTTCTTTTGTTTTATTTTTATTTTTATTTTGTTTATTTAATATGCTAAATAGCAAAATTACCATTTTACCCATTTTAAATTTGGTTCCATCCATTTGGACCTCTGCTGCATATTTTTGAGAGGTTTGGTACATGTGGTGGCACAAAGTGAAGGTTGAGCTAAAGTCTGCAAAAAATGAAAATGTTTGAGACCGCTGCTGCAATTTTCCCTTAAGGAAATACCCTGGTGTTTCCAGCAAAAGTGTCAGGAGGAGTATTGATATTAGATTGACACTTTTGTTGTTAAAGTTTAATTGATTTGTATTACTTTTATCTAGCTAAAGTTAAGGTCTCAATGTGATTAAAGTCTAGGATAGTATGGTCTTGTATAATGATTAGGAATGCTGTCAACAAGTTAAGTTGTAGTAGGTAAAGAGTTGTTGGCTAGAAGTGTTCTAGAAGCTTTTTGTAATACATGAATGTTGCTATATATTCCAGCCATGTAAGTCATTGAAAAATATATGAAAAATTAAGCTTTCTTCATCTTTGTTTTCTATATTCCATCAGTATTTATCATTCATTTCAACATAGTTCATTCAATGCTGACTTGTGTTCTTTTTGTACCTCTCTTTTAGGTATGCATATCATCTCCTGATTGGTTGGACCTCGCATTATAGTTGCATGTCTATTGGTTGATGTGGATAAGGTATGCTACTTTTCTAGCCAATGAGATGATTGAATCGATTAATCTATTCATTATACTTAAATGGAATATGGGATTGACAAAATTTTCTTTAAACTCGTTTTTCAAGCTAAGGTCTTGATTGAGTGTTACTATTAATTTGATAACTAATGGTTTTGCAAAAGGATCTGATGACTGTTTGTCAATTTTTTTCTCACATAATCTCAAAAATAGATTGTTACTGAAGCATTGCCAAGCCACATCTCACCAATGTGTGTTTTGCATCGTGGAAAAATTGCCTTAAAAGGTTTTATTTATTCATTTAAATATTTTTCCCAGGTTCAATGATTATAAGGAACATTGTCAGAGGTTGGGCATCTGAGGTATTGATTGATTATGAATAAATTGTTCTTGAGAGAGGAAGGGAGGAGAGAGATGTGATATTTGTTTTACTTTCTTTTTTTGATTTGGTAAATAAATATGTATAGATCAAAAATTGAGAAAACTACTCCGAGCATATCTGAGCTAACAAAACAAATATTTCAAAGAGACTCAAAATGAATCAAACATTACAAACTTTAGTTGATTGGTAAGATGACGTGACGAATCCTGTTTCTAACTTCTAGAAGATATAATGAGGGAATTCTCTTTTTTCCTATCTTTCTTCATTAATTTGGTCAGTTTCTCTTCAAGTTTCCCTTTGAGTTTCTCATTAGGAACTTTATCCAAATTGGGGGTTTCGGGTTGGTTAAGATCACTTTGATCTCCGTTATCCTTTTTCGCATTTTGCTGGACAGAATCCAATTCATTAGAGTTTGAAACCAGACCCTGCTCCTTAGACTTATTATTTCCCTTCATTTTCTTAGTACATCCAATGAGGGGAACATCATCATGTAGTCCCAGCTGTGCAATTTTTTTCTCACATAATCTCAAAAATAGATTGTTACTGAAGCATTGCCAAGCCACATCTCACCAATGTGTGTTTTGCATCGTGGAAAAATTGCCTTATAAGGTTTTATTTATTCATTTAAATATTTTTCCCAGGTTCAATGATTATAAGGAACATTGTCAGAGGTTGGGCATCTGAGGTATTGATTGATTATGAATAAATTGTTCTTGAGAGAGAGAGGGAGGGAGGAGAGAGATGTGATATTTGTTTTACTTTCTTTTTTTTGATCTGGTAAATAAATATGTATAGATCAAAAATTGAGAAAACTACTCCGAGCATATCTGAGCTAACAAAACAAATATTTCAAAGAGACTCAAAATAAATCAAACATTACAAACTTTAGTTGATTGGTAAGATGACGTGACGAATCCTCTTTCTAACTTCTAGAAGATATAATAAGGGAATTCTCTTTTTTCCTATCTTTCTTCATTAATTTGGTCAGTTTCTCTTCAAGTTTCCCTTTGAGTTTCTCATTAGGAACTTTATCCAAATTGGGGGTTTCAGGTTGGTTAAGATCACTTTGATCCCCGTTATCCTTTTTCACATTTTGCTGGACAGAATCCAATTCATTAGAGTTTGAAACCAGACCCTGCTCCTTAGACTTATTATTTCCCTTCATTTTCTTAGTACATCCAATGAGGGGAACATCATCATGTAGTCCCAGCTGTAAATGCAGCAAATTCCCTTGCTCCAAGCTGTTTTATACAATTCGATTTTCTTGCAACGAAGTTTCGGCATTGTTCTGGGTATCTTTCTCCACAGCAACCTTTTTTGCAGTAAGGTATTGTTATAATCAGATGTTTTACTGCCTCCAGCAATCTTTTTTTTAAATTCCAGCCATTCGTCGAATGGCCAAGCATTTTACAGCCTGTGCAAAACTTTGGCATATTCTCAAACAAAACCTGTTGCTCCATCTTTTTTCATGTTGGTAGTTTCGTACGTATTGAACGAACTATTTCCTTAGCTGCATCAACATCAAAGAAGACATTATCATATGACAACCTACCTTTTTTCAATGCAAGTACATCTGTAGCAATTGGTGATGAATCGTGTGACACTTCTGTTGTCACCGAAGGAATGTTTTTTGCTTTGACTTATCCTATGCATTTTGTACTTTATATTAGCCTAAGTTATATATTATAACTTATGTTAGTTAGAACCTGCAAAAAGTTAGTATGCAGCCAAGTATGGTAGAAGTGGTAGTAGGTAGAATAGTTGGTAGGAAAATACTTTTGTAATGAATCAAATGATGGCTTTATATAGCTAGCCGTGTAACACCACATTTGTATGACAAAAATCTCAGCTTTCCTCATCTTTGTTGTTTATATTCCATCAGTGGTATCAGAGCCTCTATAGGTCTTTGAAGAAGCTGAAAAACCAGTAGCCTTAGAGAGAAAATCGGTGAGCAAACTTCATATATAGCCGAGTGTTTTTGGTGAATGAATGATATGGCTTTAAGTGGTTTTTCTGCCCCCATTACCTTCTGTTTTTATAGGAGAAAATTATGATTTTTAGGCTGCAAAAATGAAAGCCTACTTTAAAACATATGATCTATGGAAAATTACAAAAACTGGAGTTGAACCACCACCATTGAGAGCTAATCCAACCATTGCTAAGTTGAGTAGCATAGTGAGGAGATAGCCAAGAAGTTTAAGGCCCTTTCTTGCATACAATCAGCCATCTCAGATACCATTTTCATAAGGATTATAACATGTAAAACAGTAAAGGAAGCATGGGACAGGTTGAAGGAAGAATTTCAAGGCAATGAAAGGACCAGACAGATGCAGATGTTGAACTGTAGAAGGGAGTTTGGAACCTTGAAAATGAAGGACTCTAAAATGGTTAAATATGCTGATAGGTTGATGAAGGTAGTTAATCAAATTAAGCTACTAGGAGACAATTTACTAGACAAGAGAGTAGTGGTAAAGGTTTTGATAAGTCTACCAGAGAAGTTTGAATCCAAGATCTTTTCTCTTGAAGACTCTAGGGACTTGTCCAGTATTTCCTTAGCTGAACTTGTAAATGCTCTTCAAGCCACAAAACAAAGAAGATTCAGGCAAGAAAAGCATGTTGAAGGAGCTCTGTTTGCAAAAAAAAAACAAAAAGCTCGAACCAGTTTTGGTTGGAAGAAAGCACAAAACGAGAAGAAGGAAGTAGAAGCTAAAACCTCAAGCAAGGATACTAAGTATCCTCCATGTCCTCATTGCAAAAGGAAAGGCCATTCTCCCAAATGGTGCTGGTTCAGACATGGTGTGCAATGTAGGTATTGCAAGCAGTTTGGGCATGTTCAAAAAGTCTGTAAGAACCAAAAGGAGAAGAAGGAGTTGCAGCAAGCCAAAGTTACAGAAGATCAGTCTGAAGAGCATATGTTTTCAGCCATAAACTTCATAGCTTCCAGCAAAGTTGAAACTTGGTTACTTGATAGTGGCTGCACTCAACATATGACGTCAAAGTCGGACATCTTTGTGGATTTAAATGATGCTTACAGATCAAAGGTGAAAGTGGAAAATGGCGAGTATGTAGAGGTGAAATGAATTGGCAAATCGCAGTGCAGATGCCAACAGGTAATAAGTTTATTTATGATGTTTTGTATGTGCCTAACATTGATCAAAACCTGATTAGTGTTGGCCAATTGATTGACAAGAACTATACCTTAATATTTAAGGATAGTTGCTGCACTATTTTGGATCAAAACAATCTGGAATTGCTGACAGTAGAAATGAGGTATAGGAGTTTTGTTTTGGAGTGGAAGAATGTTAACTCTCATGCCGTCACTAGTACATCAGTTGAATATGCATTATGGCACAAACGTTTTGGGCATGCCAATTATATCTCACTCAAAAATCTGAATGAACTAGAGTGAGTTGAAAACATGCCAAAAGTGAGTGATGATGCT
>CAIGRB010141427.1:0-10358 GCA_903798255.1 Fraxinus quadrangulata | reverse complement strand
GGTTAGATGGCATACACCAGCTACACATCTCGATTGTTTAAAATTGACTTGTAGGTCCTTAATCTAAATGCGTGAATTTGAATCTCTGTGACAAAAACTTTAATTCAGGGCGGAGCCGGGGCTAGATTACAAAAAAACTTCTATGTTGGGCCCAAAAAAAACTTCTACATAAAATATTTTTACATTATAAAAAATAAAAATTGCAAGAGCTACTCCAGCCAGGCCCTAAATCTGCTCATGTTTCCATGTATACGTTAAATTAAAGTTAGAAGAAAAAATCGTCAACCACTTAACGTCCAGCTCCAAATCATTGTTTTCCACCCTAAACTTTCCTTTCCAAACAGTGCCATACAAGCTTTAATACTTTTTCTCTTTCCATCTAAAATCATCGTTTTCCATATAAAATTTCAATACATTTCCATCAAACTTGTAAAATTTTAATTTATCACTCGAAAACTCATAGATTCCCATTGTTTAGAGTACAAAAAACATTTATAGCCTTTAAAATAATTTAAAATAACAGTTAACTAATTTATAAGGGTATTTGGCGCAATATATGCTAATGTTACTTGTTTTGCACAATATCCCCTGACCTTTTATTCTGTTGCAATACCCCCCATAACCTTTCATTTTGGCTCAAAACCCTCTAAATCATCCAAACTTTGTGGAATACAACATTTTTGTCCTTTTTCTTCATAAAACATAGTAAAACGATGAATTTACACTTCTCTTTAAATAAACAAAAAGAAAAAATTAAGAACAATTGCAATTAGAGTCCCAATTTTTTTTTAAAAAAATGCAAATGAGTCTAACAAAAAAAATATTCAAAAAGAAAAAGGAAAAATTCATTTTTCATTTTTTCACACGTATGCGGAAAGGTGGAGATTTTTTTTTTTTTTAAATGTTTTTATTTTTTATCTTTAGTTAGATTCGTTGGCATATTTTGAAAAGATTTCGGACTTCAGGAGGATTTGCACCAAAATAAAAGATTAGTTGGGTAATGCACAAAACATGTAACATTACGTTAGGGGGTATTGCGCCAATTGCCTTTATATTATTGGCAATTTTTACTGTTTGTAACGCTTAAACTAATGAAACTTGACATTATGGGTTTTCCGCATAGAAAGATCATTTATGGGGTATTCTACAAAAATGAAAGGATAGGGAGTATTCTTCAATACAAGAAAAAGTCAATAGGTTTTTTTTTTTTCCAAATAAATGAGAGCGGTACTTTCGAGATTTTATTAATATGCCCTCACTTGTGGCGGAAGAATACCGGGGTTACATAAAAATAATGAGAGTAGTAAATAAGGACATACTACTTCCCTTACAATGAAAGTAAATGACAAAAAATAAAGTAGTAAACAAGGAAGTACTACTTCCTTTACAATAAGAACTAATGTAAAAAAAAGATTGAAAGTTAAAATATAATTCAAACTATGAAATTGGGCAATCCATGTCTGTCAACTTGTACTAGTGCTCTAATATGTCGTGGTAGGTCAAGTGGTCCATATACCTGATATCGTCGATGATCCCAACCCTCAGCAGTAAGAGCATCTGCAACCTGGTTTCCTTTTGTGTAAATGTGGAAGACTGTATTTCTGTCGAAGGATATGATGTCTATGATACGTCTAAGTATGCCCTGAATAGCCCATGGTCATCCTCTAGTAATACAGTGAATAGCCACTATAAAATCTGACTTANTCCCTTACAATGAAAGTAAATGACAAAAAATAAAGTAGTAAACAAGGAAGTACTACTTCCTTTACAATAAGAACTAATGTAAAAGAAAAGATTGAAAGTCAAAATATAATTCAAACTCTGAAACTGGGCAATCCATGTCTGTCAACTTGTACTAGTGCTCTAATATGTCGTGGTAGGTTAAGTGGTCCATATACCTGATATCGTCGATGATCCCAACCCTCAGCAGTAAGAGCATCTGCAACCTGATTTCCTTTTGTGTAAATGTGGAAGACTGTATTTCTGTCGAAGGATATGATGTCTATGATACGTCTAAGTGTGCCCTGAATAGCCCATGGTCCTCCTCTAGTGATGCAGTGAATAACCATTATAAAATCTGACTCAACCCAAATTGCTGCATAACCTAGTTCTTGAGCTAGTAAAATCCCATTAAGAATAGCATGGATCTCTGCCTCTAATATCATGCATGGTCCATACGAAGCTAAGAAAGCCTTGATATAATATCCTACGTGACATTTGATAATGTCTCCCCCACTCGCATAACCATCCTTAAGTATCCATCAGCATTGTTCTTAACAAATTCGACTGATGGAGTCCGCCTCCAAACCAGAATAAGGGGTGATGGGGAATGGAGGTCCATAAAAATATCAAATATAGGTGCAAGTGTCAAATCCTCTCGTCAAATGCACCGTTAGAAACAATCATCTCATATGAAGAAAATAGAACATGAAATAGACCCTTCAAATGATATATCGGCTACCATGCAAATCCCCCTATACTTCGCATCATTTCTCATGGTCCATAGATACCAAAATATTAGTAGAGGAATGATAATGCGAATATGTCCACAATGAACATACTGTATAGAATACCTCAATCTCTGGAATCTCTATCCGACTCCCTCTCCTGAACTCATAGGTATCTGGAAAATATCCTCAAAATGCTGTGATACCTGATTGGAGATGCTACTGCTAGTGAAAATATGACTGATAGTCTCAGTCTCGGAACAACATTAGCAACGAGAAGCTAACTGACATCTAATCCTCCCCTGAATAATCACATCTACTGAAATGAGACCCTTCCATAGTCTTCAGCAAAAAAATGAGACAGTGATGGGCAAAATGAACATAGTAACCGATACGAATCCTGATACTGGCATCCTGAACGTATGAGCTGCCATGCTGACTTGGTAACGAAACTACCATCCGATGTATTTCACAAAAAATTCGATCCGGGGCATTTGCACATAAAGGTATAGCCCTTACCCGTTCCGTCATAAGAGGAGGGAGAACCTGTAATAAACGTCCAATATCCCACCCAGTATCATCATAGAAATCCTGCACACTCGCAGATGTATATAGGGATGCCAATGTGGTCTCACCCATCCAGCAATCATGCCAAAAGAAAATTTGCCCTGATCCAAGGTGCATGCAATGTGTGCCTATTTTCGGGGCCCAACTAATTTTAGCCTTTTCCGGATATGAGAAGCTGAGTAGGGAACTGCTACGAATAAATGATGTGTCCTTATACAATACTTACCCCGTAACAACTGGGCCCAAAGAGATCTCAAAAAACGGAACAACCACTAGAACTTCATGGAGAAGGTATTTACCACATCATGTAATCTCTAAAGTCTAGACCACCCTAATCAGTAGGAAGGCAAATCTCCTTCCAACTCCGCCAATGTTAAATTCGTTCCTATTCTTTGGAATCCCACAGGAATCGCGCAAAGATGCTCTCAAGTTTCTTCAAGATAGCCTTAAGGTGCTGCATGATCTGAAGAAGGTGTATTGGCATGGATGAGAGCATTGACCTCAACAAAGTAATACGATCCCCATATGATAAAAGTCGTGAAGCCCAACTTGAGATCCTGTCGAAGTCATCATAAATGAAGCTAATCTTAGTCCTCTTAAATAAGGGGACTTCTAGATAAGTGAAAGGTTGTTGCTGGTGTCGAAACCTAGTCAAAATCTCAAATTGTCTGCTCTGAATAACAGATGCCTGCCTGGGTAGTATGAGTCTTCTCTTGTCCCTATTCAATAACTGACTAGAAACCCCTTTATAATGCTCCAGACAACCAAGAATCCTCTTGATAAACTGTTTCTGACCGTTGGTGAATATGATCATATCATCAGCAAATGAAAGGTGTAAGACAAGAGTACTACCTCCATGTCGATAACACATACTGGGATACTCCTAAAACCTCTGAGTGAGTAGGCGTGAGAAGTAATCTGCAGCTATGATGAACAAGGATGGCGAGATAGAATCTTCCTGTGTGAGCTTTCGTGAGGAATAAAAAAATCACATGGGCGGCCATTTAGGAGTACAGAAAAACGACACTCCGAGATGCACTGCCTGATCTGATCAAATCCAAATGCATCTAATATAGAATAAATTAAGCCCCAATCCATGCGATCATATGCTTTAGCCATGTCTAGCTTCAGCATAGTATTACCCATCCTACTCTGTCATCTAAAGTATGGAGAAGCTCCTGAACTAATAGAATATTTTCTCCAATTAGGCGACCAGGTATGAACCCACTCTGTTGATGAGATAAAGCGATGTAACAGTGTACTCAATCTAGTGTTCAAAAGCTTAGTAATAAGCTTATTAAACACTATACATAAACTAATAGGTCTGAAGTCGATCTATCTACAAGTACCTTCTCTTTTAGGGAGCAATACTATAGGAGTAGTAGCAAAGCCTCATGGAAGATGGACGCTGTCAAAGAAGTCCAAGACTGCATTGTATACATCGTCCTGATCACAGCAATGCTAGAAGAATAGGGATGATAATCCATCTGATCCGATAGCATTACCAGCATCTATACTAAACACTGTCTCCCGTCCTCATGAATGAAAGGTATGCGGTTTAGTGCCAAATTATCATCCTCCATCAAAACTTGGGGACGATATCAGACCGAATGGGGTCCAACGGCTGTATAGGAGCATATAGAAAATCCTGATAGAATGCAATAGCTAAAGTCTGAATGTCAGCAGGAGTAGCTAAGACTTTCCCTGCCTACGCCCTGGTGGACCTAATACGCGATTTGATCCAACATCCCTGAATCATCTCATGAAAATAACGAGTATTATGATCTCCTTCACATACCCAAAATGAACCAATCTTTTGCTTCCAAAAACCCTCAATAGATAAGGTCTGATTCAAAACTGCCTAGGCATGATGTAATATGTCATGATGCTTCGGTATAGGGTCTCTATCATATACTGTCTTTGCCTTATCCACCCTATCCCCAGCATCTCACACCCATTGGAAAACGCAGTCCCTGTTTCAACCTAAAGAATTTCTCCCAAAGAGCAGCCATTCCAGTAATATGAGTAGGGAGCAATCACTTCTGAGCGACAAAGGATAAAATAATGATGCTTCATCCAAACGTTGAGGAATCTAAAAGGTCTAGGCCCCAAATCATCATCAAAAACCCAATGAAGTAATAAAGGCGAATAATCAGATGAAGTCCAATTGAAGTGCCTCACTGTTGCTGCAACTTTAGAATTAATAAGTACCCTATCCAATCTCTTTATGACTCGATCGTTGGTCCAAGTATACCGATTCTTAAGTAAACCATCATCTTCCAAACCAAAATCTAACATCATATCAGATAAAGCAATAGTACCTCGATCACGAGTATTATGACTAGTGCATTTACTATCATGTGTAATAAAATTAAAATCTCCCCCAACTAACCAACGGTCGACCATATTGAGAGAAATGTGGTAAAGACCCTCCCACAAATCCCTCCTCATAGTTATATCACATGAAGTATAGACAAGAGTCATATAGATGGGATGCACTAGTCTAAGATCCCCAATTCTAATGTGAAGGAACTGGGGATTATCAACAATAATAGTAACAATAGTCCTCGGATTCCAAAAAAATCAGATCTTGTTCGACATATTCTGAACTCCCGTGTCAAAGCGTATCGTCGAATATATGAAAATCTATGATGAAGAACAAAAGGCTCTAGTATAACCAATAGATAAACCTGATAAAGTTGTACAAGTCTTTTCAGGCACTAGCGAGTAGCTACACCTCTTGCATTCCATATGATGGTACTCATCTGGATGTGCGTGAAAAGGTATCCTATGATCGAGTCCTGGTCACCATCCTAGAAAATGAAGTATCAGTGGCTTTCGAATTTCTTTTCAACCAACTGGGATAAAAACATCCTCTTTTGTCATACTAGCCATACCTGACAAGTCATCAGTAGAAGATCGACGATATGAACCCTGTTGATGAACTTCAATATGAGAAAATACATTAGAATCTGACTGATCTATAGATAAAAAAGCCTTCATATTCTGTTGACAAGGTGCATAGATAATAGGAACATCTGGCTCCATATAACCAGGTGGCCTCTTTAACATATCCACCAAGAGAGGATCAAATTTTGTAGAACTAACCATCATACGAGTACTACTGATGGGGTCTAAAGACTGAACTTTTAAATGAGGAGCTGATGTAATAATAGGAAAACTCTAAGTATTCACCTTAATGGGAGCAACTGATCTGATTGTAGAGATGTAGTAAAATATGGAGCAATATTGCTAATAACAGGTGGAGAGGTATAAAGACTTGGAGCTATATGATTAGCAGATGTATGTGATGTAGTAACTATAGCAACATGGGTAATATGAGCAATAGTGGTAACTATCTAAGTAGTAGTATGAGAAATCACATTTGATGTACTATCTTATATTCTTTGATTTCTCGTAATGGATGTCCATCTCTGGCGAGGTGTAGTCACAGCTTCCTATACCTTACCATTATCCTTAGTCAAAATTGGGTTAAGCCTATAAGTCCGGTTAATAACAACCGGACCCACAGATGGAAGGAAATGATTCAAACTACTAGAACAACTCTCGTCCGAATGTTTGAAGTGTCTACATTGAAAACAAAAGTTTGGCACCTTATCATATACAACAGGCTGCCAATATCCTTCCCTCTCAATCCATACTCTATGAGGGAGTTTACACTCCAGATCAACCTCAATACAAACTCGCGCCTCACTAGGTCATCGAAGATTAGAAGCAGCTTCGTCAATACGAAATGGGAGCCCCATAGCCTTAGCGATGGAAAATAATGCACTCTTAGCCCGAAAATGAATAGAGAGCAAAGGAAATGATACCCAAATTGGAGCAATATGAGTCTCATGCTTATGACTAAAACTGAGGGTCCATCAATATACCAAGTGGATTTGAGGAATAATCGCGAATAATCATCCTCCTGCGCCATATGAGATGTGTGCATCATCAATCAAACAAATCTCATAATCACCAATAAAATCAAAGCACATAAAATTTTAACGTACGTTGATCATAGAAGGTTTGCGATGGAAAAATTTACCAACAAGGGTAAACATTTATGCCTTCGCCAAAAACTGTTCATCTAACTTATCAAAAAAGATAGCAGGCTCACTCATCGTGGTAGATGTATGATTTTTTAGAAACCAAATTATGATCTCTAGAATCCTTAGGAGCACGAAGCACAGTAGCAAAAGATTTCCTTTAGCTTCTTTCAGCCTAGGTAACAATCAGTCTGTTATCGACAACTACTGCATAAGTACGTGGAGCCTGATTAATAATTGGAGCACCAGAAGATGTGACAGGTGGTCTAGATGAGTCCAGAATAGTTGAATTGTCAGTAAAGACTATGCATGAGAACTACGCATCGATGGACCAATGGCGCGTGGGCCGATAAGTAAGTCAACCGCCATTAGCTAATCTGATCCGATTCCCATATTTGGGACCTATCGAGGTTGATTTTGGTTAGCATTTGTGTGAATGGAGGCTGCAAAATCCATTTTAAGCTTAATCTGTAATGATGGTGCAAAATTAGAAGTGAGATTCGCCAAGCCATTGTCCAAAGGCATTGGAAGAGAGGAAGTATTGGAGGAAGCAGAATTCATTGATGGATTTGGGTTATCATTCATAGAATCCTTAACACCAAAATTTGGAATTGAAGGAAGCTCAACCACCGTGCATGGAAGAATGAAATTGGGGTTCAATTGCTCATCAATCTGGTCAATTAAAGGATTACCCATCATATTCTGACATTCAATTTCAATGTTTTTAGTGGAATTTAGATCAATAACACGAGCAGGAACAACAATTGGTCCATGGAAGTCCCCATTGCGATACACTTCGCATCCAATCCAGAATTTGAGCTGTTAATTGGCTCAATTACCTGTTGACCTATGGATTTTCCATCATCAACTGAAGTATTATCAGTCGAATTAAACATTTGGAGTAATATAGAATCATCAAAACCTTCGGTACCGAATGTTTCGCACACAGGTCGAACTGCAACCACAAAATCATCATGTTCCGGGCTTAATTGGGTCGAACACATTATTGGTCAAGGACCACTTGAAGTGGACGAAGTCAAACCATGTGGTCCTCGACCATGGGTAAACCTAACGGAGGCAGAATTTGAATTCTTCGGACCGGCCAGAAAGGGGATCACGACTGGAGCGGTTTCAGATATAAAATCAGACTGATAACTTGATGTTTGGGCTAAATTGAGACCATAGTTGGAGTCAGCAGGACATAGGCAGTCGATCGGTGGTGGTCCGCGATCAAGGTGTTGACTGGAGGAGATGATTTCTGCAGTTTTCACAGTTTTAGGTTGCTGGTTTTCTGGATTGATTTCAACCGTATTACTGGATGATTTTGGGAGATGTTGGGTGGAAATTGTAAAAGATGTTAAGGGCAATCCGTTGGGACCAATGTTCGGCGGTTTTGGTGGCCGGACAGTGGCGGAAAATGGATTCATAGGCGGCGGCTTTTTTAAGCTTTTCTTAGGATGTATATGGTTAGATGTTTTGTAGCTTTTCTCAAGTCATGGGGTTTTGCGTCACTTACGCAATATATTTTCTTTAATGTTTTTAAGTACTATTTAATTATTTGTGAAACACTTGGCATAAAAATTTAAACAAGAACTTCCAAGTTTATATTCTTAGTCTAATTTAACCAAGCAATTTAGCATGTGTTCGACCCTTTATTTTTCTCAAAAATCTTGTTTTTCATTCAAGATATGTGGGAATTGTAGTGCAGTCCAACTTTTTGTCTAATGCTTTAATAGAATTTTCGACACAACCGTGGGCATTTTTCTTTATTCCTAAACTACATGTGCCATACCTAATTGATGGAATAATTTTTTGACAATAGAACATCCTAATCTTTATTGTTGGGTCACACTGTATGTACATCAATCAAATCGAGCTAAAAAAACCTCAATCTAATAGTGGCATACAAATAAAACATAGTAAAAGCTGTGTAACTGTGGTTTGCATACGATGATAACATCCTAAAATACAGAACTTTTAAAGTTTTTTCCTAATTCTAGTTTTTGATATCTTGTTTGTCTTTTTTTTTTTTTTAAATTAATATTTTTTATCATCCACAAAGTTATTACCCACACAGTATCAAGACTACAAAAGCTCAACTTTCTCGAAAAGAGAAAATAAACAGCTGAGATGAATTTTTATTTTGTCTGCAAACATTTTTCTTTATTCCTAAACTACCGTGTCATAACTAATTGATGGAATATATTTTGATATAGATAATGTTCTAATCTTTATTGTTGGGTCCTACTACATGTGCGGCGATCAAATCGCACTAAGTGAACCACATTCTGATCGTGGCATATAGAGATAACATTGTGAAAAGAGTGTGACCGCGATTTGTATACTGTGATCGCATTATAAAAATAAAAAACTTTTAAATTTTATCCCTAATTCTAGTTTTCAATATCGCGTTGGTCTTTCTTTAAAAAAAAATCTTTAAAATTTTGATCGTCCAACAACTTATTACCCAAACAATATCATAACTACAAAAGCTCATTTTTCCCGAAAAGAGGAAATAAACTACTCAAATAAACTTTTATTTAGTGGATGTCCTAATAAATATGAAAAATCAAACCCAACCAAAGGTGATAGGGAGAATACCAATGTACGGTAACAACAATATTTTATGACTTATCACGAAAATGAAGGAAGAAAATGTCTTGCTGTGATGAATCGAAAAAGTTCTAAAAAATTAGATCTTATCCTAGTTGATAAACTATGTAATCCTACAGTTGATTCCCACGACATGTCTTCTCCGCCAGGCACATCCAACTTGGCTACAATTTTGCCTTCCTCGTCGGGCATGTCCATCTCTGCAACGTGTTGGTCTTCCTGCACTCTCTAGAAATCTTCATTGACAATCTCGACAGGTTTGAAATAGTTGTGGATGACAATTATCACTATAATTATGACTGTCTGTACTCAGAACGAGTAACTGGCATCCAATCAAATGTTTTCCATCGTTGCTTCCATACTACAGAAGCCTACTTTACAACTTCTTATAGAAAGAGTGATTGAAGTAGCATCGTTCCTAGGCATTTTGTAACTTTAGTGAGGAGCGCACGTGAAATTCTACAAGAAGTGAAATGGAGTGAAATGAGAAACGAAGAAAAATTTTCAATGTCTGGTAAAAAAAAAAAAAAATTTTGCCATATCACATACTGAAATAGTGTCGTTCGTTCTCAAACCAATTGTCATGGTGTATCAATTTCCTAAGTCCAAAATTCTGTTCCCATTTCTCTATTACCAAAAAATCCATACTAGATCATTAATATAAAAGTGAAAACATGTA
>CAIGRB010141411.1:3481-43330 GCA_903798255.1 Fraxinus quadrangulata | reverse complement strand
CATAAAATCGTGTCTTAAAAAAAATATTTAAACATTCTCAACTAATAAATTCAATAGTAACGTTATTGAACAAAACAACTACTAAATTTAAAGGTAGTAAAACTTAATATTTTTGCATGTCGAAATCCCTTGGCAGTCCGCTGCATCATCCCACCACAACTCCAATTGACCCGATCTAGCCTATGAAAATTTGTAGAAGTGAGTATTTTAAAAACACCCAGTAAGATACGTGCAGTTTTCATACGTAATTATATAACAATAGCATGAACAATTCATGCCACATTTCTCATTATGGTGTATACCAGTGACATAACGAGATACCCAATCATTTCTCATTTTGAATTCTTGAAGGATTTCACATTTCATTATAAAGACCCAAAAAGAGTTCACATTCCATTAGATCGAACCCGAAAGTCCACGGCAATTCATTCATAAATTATTGAACATAAAAGTATACG
Organism: Fraxinus quadrangulata; assembly: GCA_903798255.1. NCBI lineage: Eukaryota > Viridiplantae > Streptophyta > Magnoliopsida > Lamiales > Oleaceae > Fraxinus > Fraxinus quadrangulata. The sequence goes on along the minus strand of CAIGRB010141411.1, from coordinate 42,872 downwards.
AAAACATTGACTTGCACAAAAGTATCTTACCTTGATTGATCAAACGAGCTTTTGATAATAAAAATATACTTAGAATTTATGGCTGCTTTATATGAAAAATGCTGTGTAAAATTCCGTGGAAGTGAATTTTGGGATATTGACACACTATTTATAGTTGAAAAATAGTAGTTGATTCATAGTACAATTGTAATGGGATAAAAACATGTATCAAACTTGGATAGGAATAGAATCTTGATAAACAAATCATATTATGACACATGTACTTGAATTTTTGATATTTAATTTAATTTAAATAATAATAATAAAACCTTCTATAAATTTCAATATCTTGGGTCTAACTAATCTGAAATAACTTTTTCTCGGGTCTAATTTACATGATTAAAAAAGAACTTTCCAACGAGACCCATATTGATATACTTTTGTCGCTTTAACAATATCTAAGTATTTAGCCTAAAAATTGGAGTTAATGCAAATATCGCTTTAGTCCCTCAACTTTCAAAATAATAAAATTTAATTCTAAACTTTTTCGGGGTGTTACATTAGATCTCTCAAAAGATGATATGAATATGTTATACCATTGATGTACAATGAGACAACCACCCAATTTTCATGCAATAGCATCTGGATTTATAGTTGGAGGTGTATGAGTAGTATGGGCCGTGTAAAACTCTCCAAAATCACGAACTAGGGTTAGCCGCATAACTATATCGCTCGAGCGAGGGGACTTATTGCTTGAGCGAAGGGTACGCCTGGGCGAGAAGCGAGCAACAATGATTCTGTTTTTGTTGCTCGGGTGATGGCCAGGCGTGAGGTCAGCGAAATTTCGGCGTCGCTTCTTCCTTGTTTCCAAACTCAAACTCAAACCCTCGGCCACCTAACTCAATTATACAAAATTGCACTTCACTTCTTGACTTTTACACATGTTCAATTAAGTTCTTTTTGTTCATAGAATTGTCGATTATAATATTGAACCTAACAATCTCCCATTTGGCATTTTGTGACAAAACCATATAAATAAAGTCAAGGTAGTAAAATAAATCAAACTATGAAATTAAACTACCCAAGCACTGTTTCTTGCATTCTTTGTCAAACATGTTTCCAGAAATCCAAACCTCAAATACCAAGTGTAAAAGCACGTGATACAGGAAATGTAACAATTGAAGTTTATAACCAAAATAAACATGCTAGTTTGAGATGTGACATTAATATCAATCAAAACACCAATCGAAATATTAATATCACAAAATATCAAAACTCAAACAGCTTATGCATTATGATATGGAATGCAATGCAATGCCAATTCTCCTCCTTACTGTAAACTCTCAACATGTTTATGCAACATGCAAACTACATCTATGTCTTTCCCCAACGACCCTTAGACATAAATTGCAAATGTCAATGCATTCAATTTCAATTTCAAGCTTTCACTCCTTGTGTAACTACTTTAATATATCTATATCTCTCCCTAACGATCTCCAGACATAAAATGCAAATGTCAATGCATTCAATTTCAATTTCAAGCTTTCACCCATTGTGTAACTACTCTCCCCCTCCCTTTTGTCACAAATGACGAAGGGACCGATAATAAATTTTTTTTACATTAGCATATAATAACTCAATAATGCAGTTGTTAGCATGCACAAGTATAATCAATGTACAGTAAACCTTCCCACATACTTAGTTCAAGTTAAGTGTCACTAATCCTTTGTAAATAGGATTCAAAACCTTAATTTTTTGAGAAATGACATGCTAAACATCATTGTCAATAAGTATATTCCTCTATTTATGAAAGTCAAACCATTGAAAGCACATTATGACCTATAAAGAAAAGCTCATTTTGTATGAAAATTTTCTTTTCTTCCCCTAACTTTGAGCATATTTTATCTTTTCATTTTTTAATATTTTAAGCGCATTATTATTTTTCACCTCTTAAGTGTGGGTTCTTCTCTATTTAGTTACTAAAATGACCCCTGTAGCGAGCGTTAGGTCAGTTAACCTAAGTTAGTTGACCATATGCACTAGGTTATGAGAAACTCCGCATAATTAATTGCTCAAGTCAAATAAGCTTCGAAAAAGAATATAAGATATTGAGTTTTTTATTATCGGGGATAAACTTGAGCTTATGTCTAACAAATAAGGTCAATTCATGTTCGAAGTCACCTTACTAACAAATGATTGTCATCCCGAATCTCACACACGAGGTAGAGTCCCACTAACAATATCATAGTGTGTGCAGTGCAGATGATACATGAATACACATATACTAGTACTCCATACATAACCTAAGTTAACAATAGAAACTATGTTACTGCTCATTGATTAAATCCATAATTGATCACAACAAGCAAAATCAAGTATATTATATATTATGCTGTAAAAGAACATTTTCCACATTTTTTTATTTTTTATTTTAAAGCATGAATGCACCAAGCACAAAAAAATTGTCAAACACACAAAAATAAATAAAAAAATATGCATGAATTTTTGTACCTAGAAAACAAATAAACAAGTATGATGCATGCATGAATCAATGTCACACGATGATAAAGTATGAGCATGCACTAAAAATACATAATTAGTTAGGTATACAAATGCTCTTACCTTTAAGAGTACCGCGATCTATTTCAAAATTTTTTAGATCACTCTTCTTTACTCAAACTTGTCCAGTGATAGGAATATTCCCAGTCATATGTGTCATTAACTTAAAATAATTGACTCACCTGAATAGTAAGAAAGTCAATCTGACCAACAAACTCCTGATTCTTATTTCTATTTAACTTTCAATTTCTATTTCTGTTCAGAAAATGACGATATAAGCCTTATGTGTCCTAAATCATCGCAATGAAAACATGTAGGGATAAACCTAGGACCAAATATATGTGATCGCTGACATCTATTCCTAGGTTGGCGAGTCCTACATTGTCTAGTAGGTATCTGTCCTTCATTTCTCTTATTCTTACGTTCATGGTTAGGTACATGTGTAAGTTGGTCAGTACCAGGGACAAATGTTGTCTTGGATGTACTAGCAATACTATGATCACTTTTATTGTATCCCAGACCTCCTTTATTACCAGCCCTTTCCCAGAATGTTATCTAGCTTCTTAGAACCACTAGAAACGACAAGAAGTTGAGACTTGGAATACTCTAGATCGCTTAGAAGATTTTTAACTTGAATTTCTAAGGTTTCTTTTTCTACTGTCAGCTCATTAACTCTCCTAGAGGTCTTCTCAAGCTCACTAGTGAATTCCTAACTTGAGTATCTAAAAATTCCTTCATGGATTTCACTCTACTCAGGATCGAGGTAGATTCCTAGTCAGCTCATTAACTCTCCTAGAGGGCTTCTCAATCTCACTAGAGAGATTACTAACCTGAGTATCTAAAAATTCATTCATGGATTTCAACTTACTCAAGATTGAGTTAGATTCCTAAATGTACGCTACGAGTTTTTCTTTCTCCGACTTAAGTTCCTTAACTCTCATACTTAAGACTTTATTTTTAGTTAAAATCTTAACACTCTCCTCATAGATTCTATCATAAATTTCATGAATATTTTCCTCACTATTAGACCCATCTTCTGAATTCTCCCTACTACTTATGCTCTCAGACTTCTCACTCCCTTTATCAGATACATTCTAAATTTTCGTAGTAAAGGCAATATATTTTCCATTTTTCTCACTCTGATTGTCCAAATTAGACTTGTCATCATTAAGAGTAGCATTCATAGCTATTGGGTTTTTGATATCCAATAAATTTCCAGCGATGATGTTAAACCGATGTTGGATAATTTTATATCGACACCTTAGTGATGGCTCGACCCGAAAATAATTTGGGGCCACTAGAAGCACTTGTGGATGGCCCAAGTTGTGATTATTAGTTAGATGGCGATATATGGTGGCCCATTTAGTGAAATTTGGCCCAATTGTAGTGACCTAACTAGTGCTATATATATCCATCTCTTTTAGCTATGTGGGTATGTGTTGCTTTGTGAGAAAGAGAGAAAAATGTGAGGTTTGGCCGATTTTTGGTTCTTCTTCCTTAAGGTTCCAATTGCTACTCTATTTCATCTTCCTTTGTGGGATGTAAACCAATCACCAAGTGTATCATTTGTGGGTGGGTAAACTTGTGGCAACCACATGTTAAAGTTATGGGTTGAGCCCCTCGGTTGGTGTTTGTTTGGTTGATTAAACTGATCCTGAATCAAGATTTCTCGAAGATTTCTACGACAAATGGTATCAGAGCAAGGGTAGTAGTGAAATCTATGATTTTTGTAGTGAAAAATTGACCAAAAGTGCCTAGAAATGTTGCTGGAAATCGGCAAAAAATAGAGACAGAAACTGTTCAGATTTTGCAAAAACAAACGAGACCTCTTTTTGCGTTTTTTAGAGAAATCGTTCATCTTTTGGAGAAACAGTGACCATTGGTAGACTGTACAGGTGAAGGCGCACCTGGTGGTCCGGTGCGTGGTGGTCGGGGCAGCTCATGTCGTCGACTCGTGAAGCCCACAAGCGGAGACGATGGAGGCGCTTTGGAGGTTTTCTGACGATGGCTTCTTTAGGCAGAATGTTTCTGGTGGCATGACAAACCTTATGGTGGTGTCCATTTCAGTTTCGGGTTATATGGCGAAAATTTGACGATATTTTCCTTCGACGTTCGGGTGTCGAGTGTCATTTTTTGTTACTATGGTTGCCGGAAGCTTTGGGACGAATAGAGACGGCCCTAAAGTGGTGAATTCACATCTTTCGATATTTACGAACCTTCAGACGTGGTCCCGCTCGGTATCGTGTCATTTCCCTTTTATTATTGTAGTTATAGTTATTGTATAGGATAACGATTTATTTTTTGCATTACAAGTCATCGTGTGGGATGACATTAGGATTGAGGTTACCGTGAATGGGTAACCATTGCCTGTTGCTAGACCTAGGGATTAATTGTTAATTATTTGCCTTAAATACTTCGTGAATCTTTTGTTAATTATTTTTCATTATTAGAATTGCATGTGATCTTAGGAAAGTTTATTTGACCATTCTGTGTAAATTATATATGTACTTATCTTGTGGTCGTTGTTTGATTGTATTTTGTGTTTTGGGCATTTTTTTGGTAAAAATGACAACACATTTTTGAATTGTGCATTTTTAATAAAAAAATGTTTAATAAAAAACTGTGATTTTTAATTTGGCAAAACGAAAAGGTTTTTCATAAAATTTTTGATAGCAAATGTGGTCTAAGGCAAATGGGAAAAATTAAGATGTACTTTAACTACAGTAAATTTGGATATGGTGAAATAAGTTGTCCTAAAAATGATAATAAAAGGAAAGATGAGGTGAGAGATGTGGCGAATGTGGTTATAGGGTCGAATGATGACCCTAGTGAGGTTTATTGAGATAAACCTAGTTACTACATGTACATTCGTGTGTAATCCTTTCTGTATATGTGTGATTGCTCAATTCCGTTATATGATTATATGTTGCATTTCAACGTGTTTGATATGTGAATTGGCATGAATTGGAGTGCTCTTATTACTTGGTGTAATTGTTTGCATGCATAATGGTTTGGGATGCATTAACAGTTGTATGTCTTTTGGTAAGGTGGAGTATAGATGCCTAGGAGTACATTGGTGGTTTGTACCAGGGATGTGGAGTGTGGCATTTGGATCACGAGTTGAGAGGTGATTAAATGTCGGTATCCTTTATCTGTAAGAGACCCTGATCAGGTGGAGTGTGAGAGAGGCGCTTCTATCACTTTGAGAGGTGATCAAATGTTGGAATTTTTTATCTGTGAAGAAACCCTGATCAGATGGAGTGTGAGAGAGACACTCATATCACTTCTATTAGGTGGAAACCTATTATCCATGTAGGTTGTGAGGAGTGATGTGGTGATAGACGATTATCCCGAGAACTTAGGATCTTTAGAGATTTACTAGTTAGACATGAGTTAGGTGATCAGTAAGGTAAGATATGTGTTCTCGAGGTGTGAGCAACATGGAATGTGATAGGATAAGTGTAGTGAGATCTTTTCGTGGGGTCATTTATACATTTGTTGCAAATGTGTTGGTCATGTGTTTGGTTAACTTGATGTTAATCTATTGTTCTGTGTGAATGTATTTTGGAAAGATCTGTGGATTATCCTATGTTATATCTTCATTACATGTTTATTTGCTCTTGACTATTTACTGTTATTATCTACTTCTACTCGGGTGTTTTCTTGACCTTAGCCCTGGTGAGTACATGGAGCAAGGGTATGTGTTTCGGGTCCCACTAGGTATGTAAGGTCTGTGATACCAGTTTTATTGTTTACCTTGATTATGCAAGTTTAAACTTTGTGCTTGGTTACTTGCAGGTTGATTGGGTATCAAGGTAGAGATTTTTGGGTTTTTTATACCCAATAAATCCAGGGTAATAATGTTAAATTGATGTTGGATAATTTTATATCGATACTTTAGTGATGGCTCGACCCAAAAATAACTTGGGGCCACTAGAAGCAACTTAATTGAGTTAACGTTGCTCGTGGTCCAATACTCGTGGATAACCCAAGTTGTGGTTATCAGTTGGATGGTGATATATGGTGGCTCATTTAGTGAAGTTTGGCCCAATTATAGTGACCTAACTAGTGCTATATATAACTATCTCTTTTAGCCGTGTGGGTGTGTGTTGGTTTGTGAGAAAGAGAGAGAAACGTGAAGTTTGGCCAGCCTTTGGTTCTTCTTCCTTGAGGTTCCAATTGTTACTCTATTTCCTCTTCCTTTGTGGGTTGCAAACCAATCACCAAGTGTATCCTTTGTGGGTGAGTAAACTTGTCGCAACCAAGTGTTAAAGTTATGGGTCGAGCCCTTCGATTGGTATTTGTTTGGTTGATTAAACTAATTTTGGATCAAGATTTCTCGAAGATTTTCGTGACAATAGCCTTATCCGAATTTCTCCTACTGCTAGGGCACTCACTCCTAACATAGCCAAAACCTCGACAATTATGACATCTTACAGATTTAAACTCTTTCTAGACTCACTTGGACTATGCTTCTTTTGACGTTTTTGTTTATTCCTAAACATTTTTCGGATTTTTTAGCAAAGCATGCTAATTCCTCTTTATTAGGAGAATCTGAATCTGAGGACTTGTTATGACTATTCCTTACAGTTTTCAATGCCAACGACTTATCGTTTGTGGGTTTAGCTAATGTCAGCTCATAAGTTTGGAGAGATTCAACCAGTTCTTCCACCTTAATAGAGTCTATATCCTTATTTTCCTCAATAGCAGTGATTTTAGGCCTAAATCGCTCATGTAAAGATCTAAAGATTTTTCTAGCAATTTTTGACTCAAGTATTTTCTTCCTAGATTGAAACTAGAATTAACTATGTCATTTAAGCTCCCATAGAATTCATCAAATGTCCCATCCTCTTTCATCCTAATCTCTTCAAATCTAGCAATCAACATCTGCAACTTAGAGTTTTTAACATCCTAGTTCCCTCATATGTGGTCTATAGAATATCCCAAACTTCTTTAGCAACTTCACACATAGATACTCTCCTAAATTTTTTAGGAGACACTGCCATAAATAGGGCATGTAAGGCTTTGCTATTCCAGTTACACGCATCTAAGTTTGCTCTAGTCCAATTAGCAATGGGAGTGAGAATAACTTCATTATCAACTGTAGAACTAGGGGTAGTCCAACCATTAATCACACTTAACCAAATTCACTCATCCATAGATTTTAGGAAGATCTCATTCTAACCATTCAATAAGCATAATTATTGCCATCAAAATAGGGTGGAACATATAATGAACTAATCATCTAGATAATATGGGTCAAGGAACAAAATTGGGCTTTGATACCACTTGAAAGTTACGGATTACCAAATCAACGGCTACTAAGTTACCGAATGATTATTAATTATCCGTTTTTAATGTTGACCCTACGTGCAGAATTTATCAATCAAAAGCAACAAGTCACTTTTAATTAGTTTCTAGATGGTTAATCATACAATCCAATTTCCCTAATTCGAATTATCATAGTAATAAAGAAAGCAATAAATAACAAATACCAAAATGATGATGGAGAAACCCCAACTGGATAAAAACTCCGGGACCAAGCCAGTTACCTCTATTATAGATAATATGGATTATAGTCCTTTTCCAGCCTAACAAATTTCACTATTTCCTGTTGCTGTTCCTATAATCTCCAAGATCTGTTGTATCCACTAGCTTCCCGATCTTCTACAGTTAGAAGCTGTCTAGCCAACTCCACTAGACTTTCCGATCTACTTCATGTAGCTTCCAAGATCTCCTGTCTCCTTCCAGCTTTTCGATCTTCTTCAATTATCTCTTCCAAGAATCTCCTAGCAGTCCACCTCTCCCAATGCCCAACCAACTTTCCTCAAAATGTTAAGAAAGTCAAGTGTTTTGGATTCACGAACCTTGATATTTTCCCAAAACTTAGTTGTCGGATCTCAAGAATAATATGAATGATTCCACTAATGAATAGTGTTCTTGGGTCTCTTAATAGATAATATAAATATGTTATACTAATAATGCACAATGAGACAACCACCTAATTTTCGTGCAAGAGCATCTGTATTTATAGTTGGAGGTGTATGAGCAGTATGAGCTATGTAAAACTCTCCAAAATCGCGAATTAGGGTCGCTCGAGCAACGCCTGAACAAGAAGCGAGCGACAATGATTTTGTTTCTGTCGCTCAGGCGATGGCCATACATAAGGCTAGCAAAATTTCATGGCCGCTTTTTCCTTGTTTCCAAATTCGAACTCAAACCCTAGGCTACCTAACTCAACTAAACATAATTGCACTTCACTCTTTGACTTTTACACATGTTCAATTAAGTCATTTTTGAGAAACGCATTCCAAACTCGAACTCAAACCCTAGGCAACCTAACTCAACTATACAATATTGCACTTCAGTCCTAGACTTTTACACATGTTCAATTAAGTCATTTTTGTTCACAGAATTGCCAATTACAATATTAAACCTAACAATCATACAAAAAGAAAAGAAGGAATGAAAGTCAACATTTGGTACCTCGACACTGGTGCTAACAATCACGCGTGAAAACAAAAACATGTTTGTAGAGCTTGATGAATTGGTGAATGTCAATGTCACATTTGGAGATGAATCCAAAATTTCGATAAGAGGTAAAGCTGATATCCTTATAAACTAAATGGAGAGAAGCCATGGATGAAGAAATTAAAACAATATTGAAGAGTGACATATGGAAAGCTAGCAACACTTCCGAAAGGTCAACAGGCAATTAGAGTAAAATGGACGTATGAAGTAAAGAAGAATGTAGAGGAGAAGCTGGAAGTTAGAAAGAAAGATTGGTCATCAAAGGATACAATCAAAGACCCAGCATTGACCATGATGAGATGAGCAAAAAATTTGTACGTTGAAATTTTGAATTCTGGTGTCTTTTCATCGAATTTCACACCTTTTTGGCTTGATTTTTGCACCTTTTCGTGCATGGTTGTTAGAGTACTATATATAGGGGTGATCTTCATGATTGAAAACATATCCTAAACATCAGATCTATACCATTGAATCCAAATCAAAGATCAAACCTAGTTTCTATAATTTTGTTCTCAAGTTCCTTTTCCAAATTTGTTTGCCTGTTGTAGTTGTGGAGAATTATTAGGGACTAGCTTACTCCATGTTCTCTATGAAAGGAAGGTATGCATCTAGTGTTAGAGCATGTAGAAGACGTGAAAGAAAAATCTGGGTAAAAAAACAGAGAATGAATGTCCTGTAGCAACTCCTTTGTAAACTCTCAAATTTTATAAGTGAAGTCTCATATTTCTCATAACTATTTTCTTCTACGCCCAACAAACTTTGGTATCAGAGCTTAGGAAGAATACAAAAACCAAATCCTACCGAAATTTGAAACAAAATCAGCTTAAAAAACCCACCATAGCAGCAGCAAATTTAAGCCTTGTAGCAAACTAAAGCCTGTTTAAATTGTGCACCTGAAATTGTTTAGAATTTCAGCAACAATTAAGCTCTATTCACAACCACAAGAAGTGACTTAAATTGTTGAATTTCTAAATTACAGTCCATTATCTTAAGCAGCGGATTTTTATTTCTTTCAACAGAAACAGAGAAGCTGTTGCAAAGCAGCCTCCTTGTTCACATATTCACCAAGTCAAGTACCAATCTTTGAAGGTGAACATTATGAATCAATGAGTAATCAAATGTAAACTTTCTTAATCTCTTTAGATTTATGGGATGTCATTGAAGATGATGAGGTGGTAGAAGATTCGACCAAAGACGATGAAGAAGATCCAAAGTTACAAAAGGAATATTTAAAGAAAGATGCAATGGCATTGCGATATATTCGACAAGAAGTTGGAAAATCAAACTTTCCTCGTATATCTGGAGTTAAAAGCCAAAGATGCATGGAAAATTTTAAATCAAGAATTTCAAGGCTCGGAGAAAACTATCGCCTTGAAACTTCAATCTTCATGGAAAGATTGTGACAATCTCAAAATGGAAGAACAAGAGTCGGTTCGTGATTTCTCTTCACGAGTTTTGAAGATTGTAAACAAATCAAAAGTTGCTGAGACACAATTAAAGACAAAAGAGTTGTTAAAAAATTGCTTCGTCTCCCTTCAAAATTCGATCTCCTGGCGGCCACAATTGAAGAATCAAAGGCCTTGTCTAAAATGACCATGTACGAGTTGATTGGATCACTTCTTACACACAAAGAATCAATCGTTCGGCTAGTTAGTCAACCAAACAGCTTCTGTTGTACGAAAATAAATTTCGAATAAAAATCACCGCAAGTGTACGGTTCGTAACAAGTAATAAAGTGGAATTGAGAATTCCGGATATCGTTCCCACATGGATTGAATTAATCTGATTTCAATTACGAAGACCTTAACCGAATCTATGGAATCTAAGATGATTGTAGAGATTTGTAACTAAACTAGAATTATGTATGCAATTTAACTAATTTCTACCAACTAAATGCAACTAAATGTTCGAATGTAAATTGAATGTTTCTTATGAATGACAAATGAGTTCTAGGATCACGAATCCTCATGCAATGTTTGCTTTTAGATCTAGTTCTACAATATCGACAACATGTTTAAAAATTTGAAGAATCAATGATCCTAACCTATCCAACAATCTCTCTCGAGAATTATTGGACCTATTCATGTAAACCACCTGACTATATCTCTATGACGAATGTAAATTCACAAGAATGCATGTAGTTTTATCATCACTTAAAGATTTACGCAAAGCATAAGGGTATATCTCTATCCCCCCTATTGGACCCTACGATGATTAATACCTGGTCAAATCTATTCCCCTTCTCTCGAATGAATGAAATAGATCACTATATACTCACACAATCACATGCATAATAATTGTGGAAATAATAAGTGAATAAAAATCATTCAAACCTCAAAAGAATGTCTTAATTATCAAATATTGCAAAACTAGAATCCAAAGTTTACATAACAAGGTTCATCGATCTCCTAGCACAAGAATAACTAGCCTAACATGGAGAAAAGAATAAAATACGGAAATAATGTAAGAGAAGACATCACCAAATAACAATTTCGCTTGAAAAACCGAAATCTTGATGTTCTTCTTTGAAATCCTTGCCTCAAAAGTTTCTTCCCGATGTATTCTAAGGTTCTTCTATCTCATATGACGTCTCCCATTTGTTCTGGACAAATTTTAGCTTTTATACTTGACTTAGATTTGTTTCCTAACGTGGTTGAACATGAAAAGGAAACCAAAAAATTCGCGTCAGAAAACAACCATGCGACCGCATGGTTAAACAAAATTTGGTCTAAATTTCCCTGCTCCCTTGTGTGCGACCGCATGGAGGTTTCTACTATGCGGCCGCATGGTAGAGTCAAACTTCCATACGGTTCGTTTTAGTCCTTGAATATCAATTTCTCTCCTTTTGAACTCTTTTCTTCATTTTCCTTCTTCTAGCATCGCTTACACTCATCAAATTATGGCTTATTTTGTTTACAATCTTGATTCATGCTCTGAGCAACCTTTTGGCTATTTATACTCTAGTCCCTGATCTTTGGTTTCCCTTCCTTTTAGTCCCTTTTCTTCATTTTTCTTCCAATTTCCACCACAATCATCATTATTGCCCTGAAAACACAAATTACATGAATTAAGCTATATTCCGCACATTAAACTTCAATTATCCATATTTGTGAACTTAAATAAACGTGTAAAAAATGCCCTTATCACCTTCCAATCAAGGCAAGCATCAAAAATAAGTTCAAGAAATCATGGAAGGTTCAAATAACAAAAAAGGAAAGTTTAGCAAGTGGAGTCAAAATGAAAAGCAAAGCAATTGGAAAGCCAAGGCACCACAATAATTCGGTTAGGCCCATTCTTGCATTATTTGCAAAAAGAATAATCGTGAATCAAAAGATTGCTATTTTAAATGCAAAAGATTCAAAGTTCCTAATCATTCTCAAAAGGATTGTAGGTTTTAAATTAAAGGGAAAAATGAAGGTGCGGTACATTTTTTGAAAGAAAGTGAAGATGAAATTTTATTTTATTCTCACAAAAAGGTGACTTTGAATCCAAAAATCAATGGTATTTGTTTAGCGGTGCTAGCAATCACGTGACATGAAATAAAGATATCTTTGTAGAGATCAATCCAAACATCACCTCTCAAATCATTTTTGGAGATGGAATACGAAGAAGTGCAGAAGAAAAAGGCATCATTGCAATCCAAATTAAGGAGGTAACAGAGAAATCATTATTGATGTTCTTTATGTGCCAAATCTTTCATATAATCTCGTAAGTATTGGAAAACTTTTGCAAAATAATTTTTCGGTTCACTTCGACGATAAAAGATGAAAACTTTTGAGAAGAAGAAAAATGTAATCATGGCAAAGGTTGAAATGAAAAACAGAACTTTTTATCTCATGCTACCACTAGAGAACAATTTAGCACTCAAAGTTGAAAATGCAGATTTGTCACATCTATGGCATTTGCGATATGGACATTTAAATGGAAAGGGACTTCAATTGCTCAAGGAAAAAAATATGGTGACCGGGCTTCCTAAAATTCAAATGACAGACAGAGTGTGTGAAGGTTGTATCTATGGGAAAATGCATAAGCTTCCATTTCCTAAAACTTCACGGCGAGGAAAAAGGCCATTGGAACTTGTTCATTCAGACATTTGTGGGCCAATGCAAACTCCTACTCCTGGAAACAAGAGATATTTCATTTTTTGTTGATGATTACACAAGGATGATGTGGATTTTCTTTCTCAATCAAAAATCTGAGGCATTCTCTACTATTCTGCAGTTTAATGCACTTTCATGCTTTAAACTGTAGAAAAGTGGAGGAAAATCTGTAATAAGTCACGTTCCCTAATTAAGCGGATGGGGCACTAAAGATTTTGGTTTTTGAAACTTACCGAATGAATTGTCTGTGTGAATAGGCAACTAGGGAGAGGGGTCATCTTCAGTCAACTATTTTTCTTTTCATATTTTGCAAGAGTCCAAGTCATGTTCCCTATTTAGGCGGATGGGGCACTAAAGATTTTGGTTTTTGAAACTTACCGAATGAATGTGTATCTTTTTACCTTCGATTCGTTCCCTTCATTGAATATTTCAAAGCAATGGCATTCAAAGGAAACAACAGTTAGCAGCACTCTACAATAAAATGGAGTAGCTGAGAGAAAGAATCACACCATTGTCGAAATTGCAAGAAGCATGCTAAAAGGCAAAGGAAATCCTATTGTTTTGGGCAGAAGCTGTAAACACGGCAGTATATATTCTCAATCAATCTCCTACAAAAGTTATTAGAAACAAAACTCCGTTTGAGGCATGGTACAAAAATAAGCCAAATGTAGATCTTAAAATTTTCGGTAGCATTGCCTATGGCCTCATTCATCACAAAACAAAGAAAAATTTGATGAGAGGACAAAAGCTTCTATTCATTGGATACAATGACGAGTCTAAAGGATATCATTTACTAAATCCAATCACAAATAAAATAACATTTCTCGAGATGTGTTTGACGAAAGTGCAACTGGTGATTGGAAGGATAAACGAGTTATAGATTCCAAACTATATTAGTTTAATGATCCATCGACGTCTCAAATTTCCAACATTAAAAAACACGCAGCTCCAGATATTCCAACAATTGAAGAAGAATTAGAAACAACTCCAAGAAAAACACGTTCACTAAGAGAAATCTATAATTCACACAAACTCGGATTATTCTCTTGTGAATCTCAATCGTTTGAAGAAGCTTCAAAAGAAAAAAGTTGGACAAACGAAATGAGTGAAGAAATTTCAACTACTGAGAAAAAAACTTGGGATAATGGAAAGTTTTAGATTTGTTGGTGTTAATAATTATCCACGGTGGCCGGCTGCTTAATATACACTCCCTTGTAGAGCACTACATCATAGGCCATCTACCACTATGAGGCCGTCGACCCCCATAAGGCCCTCTACGTTCATATAGGTCGTCTACCACTATGAGGTCATCGACCCCCATGAGGCCTTCTACGTTCACATAGGACCGCCTACCATCATGCGACCAATACTATACTTAGCCAAATAAATGATAATGAGTTGGGCGAAAATCACCCAACAGTGAACATTGGCATAACCAACCGCATGACGAGTGGGGGTCACAACTCTAGAACATGGGGGAAGTGGGAAAGCATACATGGGACATGTGGCACAATTCATCATAGAACGAGGACGTGTCATCAGGTGCCTGTAAATACCATAAAGGGGAGAAAATGTATTATTCTTGAAACTCGAACTATTTGAATTCCACTATAATCTCTTCCTATCCTCTAAAATCGAGTATGTCACGATTGTCACGTCGGAGGTACAATGGGAGAGAAAGCCTGACCTTATTTTGCAGGTAGCAAATACCGATCGTAGCAGTCGGAACACCATTCACGTCAAGGAGACCATTGAAATCTACCTCACTACAATTTCAATGGCGCCGACTGTGGGGAAACCATTGAACAAAAAGCTATGTCAAGGAGACTGACTAGGAGTGAAACATGCATGGTCAGGAATACGATGAAGATGGAGTCGGAGTTTGTCGCAAGGGGTCACGACCCGCCACGACTACCACAGTATGTAACACAGAGCCAATTTAATGCCTTGGAGACAAAATTGGCAGCCATGATGACCCTTTTGCAAAGTCAAACGCAGAAAACCACAGCCCCTCTACAGAGTTCGTTGGATGCCGTACGTGAGTAACCATCCTAGATGGCTGAAACGGTTACCCCGCCTGCTACTCAACTGACAACATGAGACATGGGGGCCTCAGGTTTTGTGTTTCCACAGATTTCCCAACCCGTGACAGACTTGGGAAGAAGATAGAAGAGATGATGACCTAGAAGATAGATAATGCATTGACCAAGAAAAAGGATAGGCGTAGGCAGATGGTTCTGGAGGCGGATCCTTTCGTCCCTGAAATAATGGTCGTACCTTTGCCGAAAGGCTTTAAATAGCCAATGATAGAAGCATATGATGGAGTCACGGACCTATTGGATCACTTGTGGACCTTCGTTGACTTAATGATGCTTTATGCAGCCCAGATGTAGTGATGTGTAGGTCATTTCCTTCGACAATTAGGAGGGAGGCTAGAGACTAGGTGACTACATTGGCACCTAGGTCTATAAAGAATTTTGATGAACTTTCCAAAAGTTTCATGGCTTACTTCATGAGTAGCAAGAGGAAATGAAAGACGGCCATTGGATTGATGTAGGTGGTGCAAGAGAGAGATGAATATCTATAGAAGTACTTGGCTATGTTCAGTCGGGCAACGCTTGGTATAAAGGACCTTCAAATGTCGCAGTAGTGACAGCGTTAATGAATGGGACGCGGAACCGGGCTTTTAAGATGTTACACTCTAAAAACCCTTCAGAGTCAATGTACGACCTATTGAAGAAGGGTGACAAGTATGTTGATGCAGAGGAAGCCAAGAGGGTCACGAAAAATTTGAAAGAGGGATGGAAGACAAAAAGTCATAAGCGAAAGTAAGGTGACGAGTGAAAATTTATTGATAAAGGCAAATCAAGAAATAAGTGCATGAGCAAGGGATATTTTCTGGATTGATCCATTAGACAGAGAAGAGAGGAGAAGGCCTTTATCTTCCTAAATATATCGCGGCCCAAGATATTGATGGAGATCAGAGATATGAAAGAGCTTAACTGGCGGAGGCCGATGGCTGCATCAGCAGGCAAACGGGATAAGAGTAAGTATTGCCATTTCTATAAGGACCATGGACACGAAACTGAAGAGTGTATACATTTGAAGGAGGAGATCGAACACCTCTTGAAGTGGGATTTTTTGACTAAGTATGCGAGGAATGATCGAGGTAAGTAGATGGTCGAGGATCGACTGCCGCCTAGGGCTGGTGTTATAAATGTGATTGTTAGAGGAAACGTAGTGGGGAAAGACTCGAACTCCACTAGAAAGAGCTATGCACGCACAGTGACGGTCTGTTCCATCTAGAGAAAGGCTAGATTCGATCAAAGTATCACTTTTAGTGAAGAATATTTAATTGACGTGAAATCGTCCATGATGATGCCTTAGTGATAATCGACGACATATGTCAGAAGGGTATTGGTTGATGACGAGAGTGTAGCGAATGTCCTCACTTGGGGAAGTACTTGAAGGATTAAAATTTTCTATCGAAAGGATGAAAGTGGTGTCCACCCCCTTTTAGGATTTAGAGGGGCTATTGTCATACCAGAAGGAGTTGTAGAGCTACCAGTGACGATGGTTACCTACTCTGCAAGTGTGGTGATCTTAACAAATATTTTGGTTGTCAAAATCCCCATAGTGTATAATGCAATCTACGGTCGACCCATGTTGAATGCTACAGGGGCTATTCCCTCTACTTACAACCAAGTGATAAAATTCCCAACCAGTCGAGGCATGGGATGTGTGAGAGACAATCAACCATAAAATCAACCATCCTTGAGAAAATGTTACGTGGAAGTATACGGACAAAGGGATCACCACCAGTGACGATGTTGGACCTTGAGCCTCCGAGGGGGCGAATTGAGCCCCTCGACACTACAGAAAAAACCAGGAGGACATGAATTTAGTGGCTTGGAGTAAGGCAAGAAAGAAGAATTGGTAAAATGTCTGTCTAGAAATTTAGACGTGTTTGTGAGGTACTCGAGCGACATATAAGGGATTGACCCATCCATTGCACAACATTACCTCAGTATCTTATCTGGTGCTAAGTCGATAAAGTAGAAGAAACGAAATCTTGCCCCGGAGTGGTAGGTGGCAGCAAAGGCCGATGTTGATAAGCTACTGCAAGCAAGGTTCATTAGAGAAGTAAAGTATCTGAGTGATTAGCAAATATCGTCCTGGTGAAAAAACTAAATGGAAAATCGTGTATTTGTGTAGACTACACTGGACTCAACAATGTGTGCCCTAAAGACTCGTACCCACTACCCAGAATAGACCACCTGGTGGATGCCACATTGGGTCACGAACGACTGAGTTTTCTAGACATATTTTCTAGGTATCATCAGATCTCCATGGTAGAGTCGGATCAGGAGAAAACCTTTTTCATCATTGATGCTGGGATGTCCTATTATATGGCCATGCTGTTCGATCTAAAAAATGCTAGGGCAACCTATCAGAGAATGGTGAATAAGGTCTTCAGAGACCTGTTCAGAAGTGTCATAGAAGCGTATGTGGATGACATGGTCGTCAAGAGTGCGAAGGCCAGCAACCATGTAAATGACTTACGGAAGGTGTTCAACATTGCTCGACAAAACAAACTGAAGTTCAATTTGGAGAAGTGTGTTTTTCGAACAGCGGGTGGCAAGTTCTTGTGCTTTATGATTACATAGAGAGGTATCAAGGTAAATTCAAACAAAATTCGAGCCATTCTAGAGATGAAGAGCCCAAAAAATAGGAAGGACGTCCAAAGGCTGACATGCCGAGTAGCGACACTGAATCGATTCATGAGCCGGGCATCAGATAAGTGCTACCACATCTTCAAGGCGATTGGGGGCTCTACCAACTTTGAATGGACAAAGGAGTGTGAGGAGTCACTGGAATCCTTGAAGCAGTCATTGCAGCAGCCACCAGTCTTGACTAGGTTTTGTTCAGGGGATGTGCTGAGCTTATACTTAGAAGTGTCGAAGTATGCGGTCAGTGCAGTACTCGTGAAAGAGTTTCTAAAGGTGCAGAAGCCTATTTACTATGTTAGCCAGGTGTTGAAAGGCGTAGAAACTCAATATAGCCTCGCAGAGCAGTTGGTATTCTCACTAATTGTGACGTCAGAAAATTAAGGCCGACTTTCAGTCCTATACCATACAGGTCATGACCGATCAACCTGTCAAGAAAATTTTGCATCGCCTTGAGACGTCGGTAGGATGTTGAAATAGGCAATGAAGCTGAGCGAGTTCAACATTGAGTTTATGCCAAGAACGACCATAAAAACGCAAGTGTTGGCAGATTTTATCGCAGAGCTAACAACTCCGTATGACTATCCCTACAAACAGAAGCAGTTTGGAAAATCTTTGTGGATGGATCCTCGCATGGCGAGGGGTATGGAGCAGGCATCAATATGATAGGACCAAAATATAAGGAGTTGGAATATTCACACGCTTTAAGTTCCCTGCAACAAATAATGACGCTGAGTATGATGCAGTCATCACAAGCCTGAATTTAGCAGCCAGACTTGGGATAATATTAGTTGAAATCTACAGTGACTCTCAACTAATCGTCGGATAGGTGACAGGTGAATTCAAGGCAAAGGATGGGAAGATGGCATCCTATCTAATAAAAGTTAGGGACTTTCAAAGGGGGTTTATGAGTTGCAAGCTAACCAAGGTCCCTTGTAGAGACAATGAGAAGGCAGACGCTCTGTCTAAGCTATCATTATCGAATTCGAGAAATGTGCCTAGTACGGCGAATGTACAGGTCTTGCGACAACCTAGCATTTTGCTCATAGAGGATACGGCGAATCCAGAACATGAAAAAAGCTGGCTAGACCCATTGGTAGACTACCTAATAGAGAATAAATTACCAAATGATGCACAGGAGGCTGAAAATATGGGCTGCATCATTCACCATGATCGACGGGCAGCTATACAAGCGAGGATTTACCATGCCATACTTGAAGTACTTGCATCCAACTGAGGCTCATAAAGTCTTACTCGAGATTCACTCGGGGATTTGTCGTAATCACCAAGGGGCAACCACCCTTGCCTTCAAAGCTCTGTGATAGGGGTACTACTAGCCCACAATGAAGGAGGATGCCAAGGAATTTGTGAGAAAGTGCGATGTACATCAGCGTCATGGAAATTTTATCCATGTACCCACCGAGCAACGGTAAGCCATTTTTGGAGTAAGCCTTTTCTTCCAGTGAGGGACGGATATTTTGGGACCTTTACATATAGCCAAGGGGTAGAGAAAATTCTTGCTGGTAGAAATTGACTATTTTACAAAGTGGGTCGAAGCAAAGCCCTTGACTATCATTACGACAGCAAAAGTGTAGAGCTTCATTTGGAAGAACATAATACACAGATTTGGCATACCAAGAGTCCTCATCACTGATAATGACAGACAATTTGACAACCATGGCTTCAAGGCTTTTTGCTTGAGTTATCACATATTTTATTTGGAGAATGTGCGGTTAAAATTAAGAAAGAGAAAAATAGTAAAGAAAATTAAGGGGGGCCAAACACTAGCAAAATACAACCAATACATGTCAATTTAAAAAAATATAAGGCGTGACTTGTCCTCAAAGGATAATCTCAACAGTCAGGAATTCACTTCATTGAGACATTTTTTCCAGTTGCAAGAATGGAGACAATCCGTATAGTTCTAGCATTGGTAGCTCAATTGGAGTTAAAAGTTTGGGAAAATTGCAGTGGAGGTCATAAATATTTTATTTTGTTCAGAATACACCTTAACCTTTCATTTTGAGGCTGTGATCTCAAACCTATCACTTTAACGGCAACCGGAGTCCATTGGACAGATTCCATCCAGAATTTCGTTAGTCAACACTGAAATTTGAACTTCGACTCAAATTGACTAATTAAATGAAAGGTTAAATAGTAGATTTACATTTTCTATAATTAAATTAAATAAAATACCAAAATAATAATAAATGTGAACTTCATCTTCTCCGAAAACCGTGGTTAACCGAACTGAATGGGGCGAAAAAAAAATCGAACCAATAGTGCAATGGGATGGTTATGGTTTTAATTTTAATGACCCGGTTTGGGATGGGACGGGTATGGTATTTAGTGACGGTGCCCCGCCTCGAACCGATTATCCGTTAAAAAAAATTAATTGGGTAATTGTGCTTTCCATTATTCTTTCCCAAAATTAATTGGGTAATTTTGACAATTAGGATTCTCCAAAATTTTGGCCCAATTAACATTATTCGGCTCAATTAACATTACTAGTAAACCCTTATCTTAGCAACCTAACTCTAATCCTACACGTTAAAATTGAAAATTGGAAACCAAACTTACAAAACACTCGTCCACTCAACCAATGAACCAAATCAGATCTGTCTGCGCTCTGCTGCCTGTACCTCAGCTTTAGATTGTAGTAATCAGCAACGAAGTCTACCATCTTGTGAGCATACTCCATGAGTAGTTTCGCGTCCATTGGCTTCAAACCATCTTCCCTGTACAATTCAATAAAACCCAGATACATTATACTTGATTGCATTTTCTAGACGAGCCAGTATTACCAAGGATGGATCGTTTTGATTTATTGACATGGTGGAAACCAAGTTCAATAAAATATTCGACTCTACAGAAGGTTGCTAGAGATTTATTAGCCATTCTAGTATCTACTGTGTTATCTGAGTTAGCATTTAGTACAAGTGATAGAATTGTGAGTCCACATAGAAGTAGGCTTCACCCGAAGACTTTAGAAGCTTTAATGTGTGCTCGGCATTGGCTTTGGACTGATATTCATGGTAAAATTTATTGTTTTATATTTGTTATTCATGCACTTTCTTTTATTGCTAATATTTTTTCTCTATTGTGTGTAGAAAATTCTGCTCCTTCATTATACTCCAGAGATTGTGCAAAGTTTAGTGAGGAGGACATTGATGAAGATGTACATTTTTTGTTTAAATATTCAGTTAAGATCATTCTTGATTAGGCAATATGGTTGTATTATTACTCTAATTACATTTCTTATTTACTATACAGGAATCAACTTTGAGTCTTGACTCTTGATCTATGCTAGTAAGAGTTGTGGGGAAGAATGAAGATTGACCTATGCTAGTAAGAGTCTTGACCTATGTTGATAATATCGTTTGTTAAATTCGAATTTTGCATTTGGAAGTTGGGATATTTTTTACATTTTCATTTGGAATATTGTTTGCTAAATTGGCTTAGTATTGTGTTTTTATTTTTATTGACTTTTCTTCATAATTTGTTTTTTCAATTTGACGGTTAGAGTTTGGACTTATAAAAAATAATTTATTTTCATGGTTATTAACCGAACCGAATCGAGTTACGTGGTTATGGTGCAGTAAAAAATTTGATGGTAAGGTTATTGTTTTGGTCGAATCGACCCCGAACCAAACCGTTGCCATCCCTATTCTCCAACCCCACTCCAAAATCTGAGTAAGCCCAAATCGAAAAAGGTGGTGGCACCACCTGTGATGGCGGCGAGCCTCCGACTAGTTTTACCAGTTTCTTTCCTACTCACGTGGTGTGCTTTTCAATTGACATTTACCTTATTTATAGCTTTACCATTTCTCCAAAATTTTAAAAAATGGGTTTTTACAAGCCATGGCAAATGTGTAAAGGAGAGGAAAAGCATTGGAAGATGAAGATTTTCAAGAAATAGACCAAATAATGTCATCCATAAACAAGGGATAACTAGCAGAATTGCTTAGCAGTCAATCGGCTAATTGGACAAAATTCAACATTTCTTGTTCTGACCTAATATCTTATGTTCCCAATTTATTTGTCCTCTCTGTAAATCCATCACCACTACACTCAGATTCGAATTCGGGTTCTAACTATTTTGATAAATCCTTTTTACATTTTCCAAAAGTGTGCAAATCGTGTGTACGTCGGAGTATGAAAAATGGAAAAATCTGAAAATTGGGAGAAGTAAGATGGTATAAATTGTGCAGATTGATAATTTGAAGATGAGGACAAGGTAAAATCTATAGCGAAAGGATGTAAATTATGGAAGAAAAGATTGGAACGAAGAAAACTTCTAACCCCAAAAAATTTGTTCTTATAAGGATACAGATTTAGAGGTGTGCAGCAATGGGCAGGCGATAGTAGCAACGATGGTTTGACAATGCGACAACATACGAATGGCAGTGGTTGACTAGTTTTGGTTTTTGATTTTGGGGGGAGGGTGGGATCAAGAAGATGTTCACGGTTTTACTTTTTTATTTAATTATTTAATTGTTTTATTATATAAAGTATAAATTTAGTATTTTTACCATTCATTTCATTTGTCAATTTGAGTCAAAATTCTAAGTTTAGTGTTGACTAACGAAATTCTGGATAGAATCTATACAATGGACTTTGGTTGTCGTTAAAGTGAAAGGTTAAGGTGTATTCTACATCGAAATGAAAGGTTTGGAACCTCTGCTGCAATTTTCCCTACAAGCTTTTCAGCTTAATGTAAAATTAGCATTTTTAAACGGTGAAATTTAAGAAGTGTATGTTGAATAACCTGAAGAGTTCAACATCAAAGGCAAAGAAGACAAAGTTTATCATCTTCAAAACACATTATATGGGTTAAAGCATGCACCCGAAAATGGAATAGCAAAATCAATAGTTATTTCATTCAAAATGGTTTGAATCGAAGCACAAGTGAATCATCCCTCTATGTAAAAAATGGAGAAAAAGATTTTCTTATCGTATGCTTTCACGTGGATGATTGGGACTCATGACATATTTTCTTGGGATTCCGGCAAAGCAAAGCCTGGGAAGAATTTTTCTATCTCAAGAAAAGTATATTGATGATCTTCTAAAAAAAAATCGAAATGAGCAAGTGTAAGCCAGTCACTACCCCAATGGCCTTAAATGAAAAATTGCAAGTTTATGATGATGCAAAAAAAATAATAAATAAATAAATGTTGATGCCACACTCTACAGAAAATTGATTGGTTCATTGATTTATCTCAATACAAGGCCAGATATTACATATTCAATCAGCTTATTATTTAGATTCATGAATGAACCAAACAAACTACATTTTGTAGTAGCAAAAATATTAAGATTCCTGTGTTGGAGAAAATAATCTTTACCGTCATAAGAATCGTTCATGTTGGATCATCAAGAATTTGAGAACTAAAAGTGGAAGCATACCTGAATCAGACATGGTTATGACAATGAACAAGTCCTGGGATTTTAGTTTTTCAGATTAACATGTTGTTCCTTTGTTTCTCTCTAAAGATGAGAGTCAGAAAAGAATGAACAGAACGTGTGATCGGGGGACCATAACCGTATATTTATATTAACGGCCCAACATGAAATTAGAAACACGCATGATCTCTATACATATAAGTCCATACTTTAATTAGATGTTTTAAAGCCAAAAATATCGAAACCTTATTAAATCACTTTAAATGGGCTTAACCAANTATTTCACATATAAGCCCACATGTTTAATTAAAATCATTACAATCTCTCACTTGGGTTATATGTGTTACCTTATATTTGTGCATTAAACTTAACCTTATGAGTACTCAGAATTTTGCTATTATTATCGAATGCATCCCCAAACAATCCGGTCCATCAATCATATCAACGTAAGATCAAAGTAGCTTTCGTTACTTATATCGTAACTAAATCCATCAATGGTTACGAATATTGACATAACTGAATGACATGGATCAAGCATGGATGTGTAGCATGGAAATTTCATATGATGTGATCTTAACTTGCCTATTTCCATCTGTTCCATCTCAATACCTTAGTATGATCATTTTCAAATGAGTTCAGAGACCAAAAACTTTATAACTAAAAAATACTTTATCCATAAGTATATCCAAAATGACAGTACATGTGTCTAATATGAAAAGTACAAAAATACAAACTCCTACTGAAACTAGATATCTTCAAAAGATATTACACCCATATGAGCAGTGTGCTCATGAAAGACCTTGGGTATCAATCCCTTAGTAAGCGGATCTGCAACCATGGAGTTTGTCCCGATATGCTCTATTGACACTTGTCCACTCTGAATTCTTTCTTTAACAGTCAGAAACTTGATCTCTAGATGTTTTGACTTCGTTGAGCTCCTCTTATTATTGGAATACAATACTGCTGATTTATTGTTACAAAATAACTTGAGTGGTCTTTTTATATTGTCCACAATGTGCAGCTCAGAAGCATTTCGCAGCCATATACCATGATTTGATGTCTCATAACATGCTACAAACTTCGCTACCATGGTGGAAGTAGCTATGAATGTCTACTTATCACTCTTTGAGGCTATTGCACCTCCAGCAAGTAGGAAGATATAGCCTGAAATGGATGTCCTACTATCTTGGCATCCCGCGAAATCGAAATCAGAATAACCGATTATCTCCAATTGATCTGATCTCCTTTATGTGAGCATATATTCCTTTGCTCTCTGTAAATACCCCATGACCCGTTTGGCTGCTTTCCAATGATCCATTCTCGGGTTACTTAATTATCTCCCTAACATCCCAACAACGTACGCTATATCCGAACGTGTACAAATCTGAGCATACATCAGACTCCCTATAGCTGAAGAATAAAAAATCTTCTGCATTTCTATAATTTTCAAGTCATTTTTGGGATATTGACTTAAACTGAACTTATCTCCTTTAGCCACAGGGTGTCACCTGGTGGTTTACAATCTTGCATACTATATCTTTTAAGTACATTTTTAATATAGCTCTTTTGTGATAATCTAAGAATACCTCGAGAATGATCTCGGTGTATCTGGATTCCTAATACAAAATAGGCGTCACCAAGATCTTTCATTTCAAAATTCCTTGCTAGAAATCTCTTGATTTAGTGTAATAAGCATATATCGTTGTAGGCAAGTAATATGTCGTCGACATATAAAACAAGAAAAATATACTAAACTTGAGGTATATACGATTTCTACCAAATTCATCTAAAAAACATACGAGATGATCACTTGATGAAACTTGTAATACCATTGACGAGAGGCCTATTTGAGTTCATAGATGGATTTCTTTAGTTTACAAACCATTTGCTTTGCATCATACGATACAAAGTTTTCTGGTTGTACCATATAGATTGTTTCATCAATGTCACCATTGAGAAACGCTGTCTTAACATCCATTTGATGTAACTCAAGATTGAAATGTGCTACCAATGTCATTATAATTCTAAAAGAGTCTTTCGAAGAAATCGGAGAGAAATTCTCTTTATAATCGATGCCTTCTTTCTTTGTAAAACCCTTTGCGATAAGATGAGCCTTATACCTTTCCACATCTCCTTTCGAATCCTTCTTAGTCTTAAATATCCATTTGCAACCAATGGGGTTTTCACCTTCAGGCAATAGAACGAGGTCCCACACGTCGTTCTCCTTTATGTACTTTATCTCTACATTCATGGCATCGAGCCACTTTTGAAAGTTAAAACTTTCCATGGCTTGACGGAAGTTGATCGAATCATCTTCCACCACTCCAATGTCAACTTCATGTTCTTAGAAAAATACGATGTAATTATCCGAAACCACACTTCTCCTCTCTCTAGTGGATCTTCTTAATGGCATTAGTTCTTGAGGCTATAGAGTTTATTCTTCTGGAACAAGTTGTTGATTTTCAGAGGGAGATACAATGACATTGTCTTGATCCAGAGTTGCTTCTTGAACAATGTTAGGGATAGAAACCTGATCCTGATCATTATTAATGGCATTAGAGGAATTTCAACATATTCATCCTCAAAGATAAAGTCTGTAACCCTTTCTCCCCCTGCAAACTCAACATTCTCAAAGAACCGTGTATTTTCTGTCTTGAAAATTACCTTAGTTGTGGAATCATAAAACTTGTAACCCCTGGACCTTTCNTATACTAAACTTGAGGTATATACGATTTCTACCAAATTCATCTAAAAAACATACGAGATGATCACTTGATGAAACTTGTAATACCATTGACGAGAGGCCTATTTGAGTTCATAGATGGATTTCTTTAGTTTACAAACCATTTGCTTTGCATCATACGATACAAAGTTTTCTGGTTGTACCATATAGATTGTTTCATCAATGTCACCATTGAGAAACGCTGTCTTAACATCCATTTGATGTAACTCAAGATTGAAATGTGCTACCAATGTCATTATAATTCTAAAAGAGTCTTTCGAAGAAATCGGAGAGAAATTCTCTTTATAATCGATGCCTTCTTTCTTTGTAAAACCCTTTGCGATAAGATGAGCCTTATACCTTTCCACATCTCCTTTCGAATCCTTCTTAGTCTTAAATATCCATTTGCAACCAATGGGGTTTTCACCTTCAGGCAATAGAACGAGGTCCCACACGTCGTTCTCCTTTATGTACTTTATCTCTACATTCATGGCATCGAGCCACTTTTGAAAGTTAAAACTTTCCATGGCTTGACGGAAGTTGATCGAATCATCTTCCACCACTCCAATGTCAACTTCATGTTCTTAGAAAAATACGATGTAATTATCCGAAACCACACTTCTCCTCTCTCTAGTGGATCTTCTTAATGGCATTAGTTCTTGAGGCTATAGAGTTTATTCTTCTGGAACAAGTTGTTGATTTTCAGAGGGAGATACAATGACATTGTCTTGATCCAGAGTTGCTTCTTGAACAATGTTAGGGATAGAAACCTGATCCTGATCATTATTAATGGCATTAGAGGAATTTCAACATATTCATCCTCAAAGATAAAGTCTGTAACCCTTTCTCCCCCTGCAAACTCAACATTCTCAAAGAACCGTGTATTTTCTGTCTTGAAAATTACCTTAGTTGTGGAATCATAAAACTTGTAACCCCTGGACCTTTCAGAATATCCAATAAAATAACAACCGATAGTCCCTGCGTCCAGTTTCTTTTCATTTGGCCTATAAGGTCTTGCCTCAACTAGACATCCTCAAATGTGTAATTGCTTTAATCTAGGCATTTTACACGTCCAAAGCTCATAAAAGGGTTTTTATCAGTAGCCTTAGTTGGAACTCTGTTGAGTATATACGCCACGGTCTTTAATACTTCACCCCAGAGTGATTTTGGCAAGGTAGAATGAGTAATCATACTCCTCACCATGTTCTTAAGCATTCTATTTCGTCTTTCAGCAATACCATTCATAGTGGGCAAACCCGACATAGTGTACTGTGGGACGATACTGTATTCCTCCAAGAATTTAACAAATGGTCCTGGACGTTGTTCACCTGAATTGTCATAACTGCCATAGTATTCACCACCACGGTCAAATCTGACGCTCTTAATCCTTTTGGTGAGTTGGTTTTCAACTTCAGCTTTATAGTTTTTGAACACATCTAGTGACTATGATTTTTCATAAATGAGATATATAGCCATATCTTGAAAAGTCGTCTATAAACGTTATAAAATATTGTTGACCATTCCATGAAACCATAGGGAATGGTCCACAAATATCCGTATGTATAAGTTCTAAGACATTCGAAGTCCTGTTGGCATGGAATCTCCTTTTATTGGTTTGTTTTCCATTTATACAGTTAACACACATATCATAATCTGTAAAGTCAAGGGACTCGAGAATTTCGTTAGACATAGGTCTCTCAATTCTTCTCTTGGAGATGTGACCTAATTTCTTGTACCATAACGAGGTCGAATTCTCGCAGGTTAATTTTTACTTTACACCTCGAGTACTTACATGTAAGTATTCATTAAAAGAAGTAATCGTATCAATTAAATAAAGATTATCGTAACCTGATAAAGAATCGGAACCAACCAATTTTGAACCATGAAACAAACTAAATATTCCATTCCCGAATGAACAAGAATAATCGGATTTGTCCAAAACATAAATAGAAATCAAATTTCGTTGAAAAGATGGTACAATAAATATCTCATTAAGATTCAAATAAAATCCAGTCTTTAACAATAATCTAAATTTTCCTATTGCTTCTACTTTCGCTGTCTTGCCGTCGCCAACATAGATGTATCTTTCACCATCACTTGGTTTTCGACAATTCAAGTAACTCTGCATAGACACACTGATATGAGTTGTTGCACCAGAATCTATCTACCATATGTATCTAGGTACCGAAGTTAAATTAACCTCAGAACAAACCAAATTAAGAAGAATACCTTTCTTTGCATGACATGTGTGATAATTGGTACAATTCTTCTTCTTATGACCTGTAGCTCTACAGAAGAAACAACCATCCTCAGTTTGTTCCTTATGTTTTTTTCTGTGATGCTGTACCCGCAACTTCCTTATCTGTTTTCTTTTTCTTGTTCCTTTTGTCCTTAGAGGTGGTAGCTAAATGAGCACTTTCTGTCTTGTCATACTTCAATCTTTCCTCTTCTTGGACACAGTGTGAGATGAGATCATTAAGGGACCATGTATCCTTTTGACAATTGTAGCTCATCTTGAATTGACTGAATTGTACCAGAAGGGATATCAGAACTAAGCGCACTAACAAGCCTTCAGATAAATCCAACTTGTGTACCTTTAGTTTTGAAGCAATGTTAGACATTTTCATAATGTACTCCCTTATGTTTCATTTTTCTTTATACCTCATTGAGATAATGTTTGCCAAAAGTGTACTAGTTTCAGCCTTTTCATTCTTGGCAAACCTCTTTTCAAGGTCCTGAAGGAAACCTTTAGCCGTAGACACCTTATCAGACATAGTGCCCTGAAATGCTTCTGGAATAGCACGCTTTATGACCATCAAACTTATGTGGTTAGATCGTTCCCACTTTTCCATCTCCCTCTTGTCATCAAAGGTACTCTAATCAGTAAATGCAATGGGTTGATCGAACCGTAAAGCAAGGTCCAGATCCATGACTCCAAGAACAATCATTATGTTCTCTTCCCATTCCTTAAAGTTGGTGCAATTAAGCATTTGAATTGAATTGATGTTAGTAGAGATATTAGCAGCAGAACCTGAATTGAATTAGAGAACGATTAATTTGAAGCGCTCACAATCCTTAATATGCAAATAATAATTTCAAATAATGGTATGGCTCATCACAAGATACCTAGCACAACTTCAATATTTAGTCTTTGGACAAAAATATTGACTTGTAGTGGTACTTTTGTTGTAGTGATCAAACATTGACAATGAATAAACATGTCAATCAATAAACCTATTTTTGGACCGATTTATTGATTACACGTTAAACCAAATAATCGCCACATGTTTATCACTAGAGGTGTATGTGCAAATCGATCAAATATTGACATTCCTTTGGGCCGATCAAATATTTGCATGAATAACACACACACAAACACATTTTAATATTCTAAGTTAATTAATTTTCATAAGAGAGGTTGTTTTGACAACATGTTACTTCAATTAATTCACTTTTGAATATTATATCTTTCAAAAGAGTCTTTTGTACCAAAATTCGGAAAAGTAAATCACCGAATTTGCATATTTGAGTAATTTTTGAAACTTTAGGGGCCTAAGGGTTAATAATTCAGAATTCAAGGATCAAAAATTAATTATTTAGAACTTTAGGGGTCAATAGTTAATTATTGAAAATTTTAGGAGTCAAAAATTAATTATGCAAAACTTTAGGGATCCAAAAATTAATTATTTAAGACTTTAGGGGCCAATTTAAATCAATTATGAACTTTCAGGGGCTCAATTACAAAATTGAGAACTTTAATGACCCAAATTAATTAATTTTCAAACCTTAGGGATTGAATTATTAAATTCGAAACTTTAAAAGGCCCAATTGAGTGAATTATAACCTTAGGGGACTGAATAACCAAAATTGTAAATTGTAGGGGCTGAAACATTAAATACAAAACCCTAATTTAAAATTGCAAACAAGGGCCTGAAGTTATCAAATTTTCAGCCCATACCTCCGCCTCTAATTCCAACCAAACCCTAAAATTTTTTAATGACCCGGGGACACGGTGCCGCTTTAGCATCGCCACCCAAAAAACTGAAGCAACGCTCGCTGTTGCCGGCTGCAGCGGCGAGCGCTGCCCGCCTGAAGAAGTAGTCGGCACTGCTGCTACAATAGCAACAGTGCCGAGTGCTCCAATCAGCTGTTCCTTCGCCGCTGCTGTCGGCGACGCTGTTATCTCGCAGCACCTCGACAGGGAGCCTACTGCTGTCGGCGACGCTGTTATCGGCGGCCTTAAAAAATTTCTTTTTTTAAAACTGAAATTGTAAAAATCCAAAATTTTGACCGAATAACTTTCAAATTTAACAAAATAAATCCAGATAGCTAAATTCAAAAATAACGTTATTATCACAAGAATGAAATTAAAATTTCGATTCTCAATGATTCAACATGAAGAGGCTCTGATACTATTTGTTGGGAAAAATAATTTACCGTCATAAGAATCATTCATGTTGGATTATCAAAAACTTGAGAATCGAAAGCGGAAGCGTACCTGAATCAGATATGGTTTCGCAATGAACAAGTCCTGCGATATTAGTCTTCCAGATCAATACGCTGTTCCTTTGTTTCTCTCTGAAGATGGGAGTCAGAATAGAATGAACGAAACGTGTGATCCAGGGACCATAATCATATATTTATACTAACGGCCCATTGACGTAATTCAGCCCATCATGAAATTAGGAACATGCCCTAAATACTGAAACCTTATTAGATCACTTTAAATGGGCTTAACCAAAATTGATAGTCATTAATTTAATACACAATATTTCACATATAAACCCATATGTTCGATTAAAATCCTTACGTCCTTAAAGGAACCAAGAATCATGGAATCGAGTTTAAAAAGGAAAATAATTGCAAACTTGTTGGCTTTACAAATAGTGATTAGGCAGGATCAGATGATGATCGGAAGAGAACTTCAGGATACATCTTTTGCCGTGGATCAAATGTAATTTCCTGGAGCTTAAAGTAGCAAAATTCTGTTGCTTTATCATCTATAGATGCAAAGTACATCGCTGCTACAGATTCATCTTGTGAAGCTGTTTGGCTTAGAGAGATTTTGAAAGATTTGAAATTTGAGCAGTAAGGACCAAAAACAATTTATTGCGACAACATGTCGGCAATTGCAATGACAAAAATCCAATCTTCCATGCTAGTTCAAAGCATATTGAACTTTGATATCACTTTATTAGAGATTTGATAAATCAAGAAGAAATTTGCATGGAGTTTATAAATACAAACGATCAACCCGCTGACATGATGACAAAGCCAATGACGATTGATAAGTTCAAGAAATTCAAGAAGCATTTAAATATTAAAAATTACTTTAGAACTTTC
Organism: Fraxinus quadrangulata; assembly: GCA_903798255.1. Classification (NCBI taxonomy): domain Eukaryota; kingdom Viridiplantae; phylum Streptophyta; class Magnoliopsida; order Lamiales; family Oleaceae; genus Fraxinus; species Fraxinus quadrangulata. The sequence continues at coordinate 11,508 of CAIGRB010141411.1, read as the reverse complement.
AACATTTTATATGGTATTAACTATGAAATGGCTTGCCGTTTCGAGTTGAGTGGCTTGTATTGTTGGCATAGGGTGACATCACCTACGAAATAAATTCTTTTCATTTCTGGTTGGCATAGAGACTGTTTTCACTGTGTCAATCAACTGTTCTCTTTAGACTCTTTATCACGAGAATGAACTTTTTTTCCAGTTTAGATTAATGGAATGGCCCTCAATTTCCAGGGTAGATGCCATCACTTGCTGTCTTTGCTTTAATTCAGTATTTTCATGGGTGCCATAACCTGAGTCTACTGCCGTATGCAGCCATTTTTCCTCACGCCCTGGCGTCAACAACCCCAACTCACATCCCACCCACAATCTGCCATTCCGTAACAACATCAAGGAAAACCACAATATTCTACCTAGTTTTAGCCATAAGATGTTTAATGTAGCATTTTTCTGAGTCACAACAGTTGTAACTAATGAATTCATGCTTCATTCTTAATGTTATTTTCTGAGTCACATATATACAGATTAGATGCATTTTTTAAAATGTTGATAAGATGTGAATATAATTGTAACATTCCGTGATATTTTAAATAGACCAGAAAATAATACAATTTCTCATGCGCTGGCCCTGGTGTTGCTGGACAACCCTTTGCTGCGCACATACATGTGTAGGTGATTGATAAGTGTATTTTCTACATTTGTTCGAAGCCCTAAATCATGATATTTTATTGTCTTTTGGATAAAATTCTATCTAATTTATGTTATATTGTATTTTGTACGTAAAAAATTATGTTTGATGAAGATTCGGAGAAAAGAATGCAAAAGTGGCGAAAAATGACAAAATTCAAAGATGAAACCTTGGAAAGAAATATTACATTAAATGGATTCGTGTTAAATGTGCCTCAATAGACTTGCATTGGAAATTTTAATTGGAGGTCCAAACTAAACCTATATATAACCTAAAAAGAGAAGAAAAGGGGGAAAAAATTCACGCACGGTGGAGAGAAGACACGCACTGTAAAAAGTGGAAAAAAGCACACATTGAGAAAAAATGAAAGAAGAAAAGAAAGAAAAGAAGGGAGAAACAGAGGAGAAAAGAAACAAGAACAGAAAAAAGAAAGAAAGAAGAAAAAAAGGGGAGAAAGCCAAAAGCAGAAAAAACGGCGCAGAGATAAAAGGAGAAAGAGAGAAAAGAAGGAAAAAAAGAAATGGAAAGAAAACGAGACTGTGGACACTAGAAATTTTTACGTTTCGTCAATTTTTGGTTATATCTTTCCACTTTTGCGTGTTTTTATTTTTACAATATGAATAACTTATTTTTATATTAGAGAAAACAATATAGTCGACTTGTGATCCTTTATTCTTTTTAATTCAAAATTTCTGTGATTTATTTATTTATGTGTTGGTTTTATTATGAGTTTAATGTATTAAATTACCAAATCAATAATTTGATGATTATGTGAGTCTNCTTTTTTTAAAACTGAAATTGTAAAAATCCAAAATTTTGACCGAATAACTTTCAAATTTAACAAAATAAATCCAGATAGCTAAATTCAAAAATAACGTTATTATCACAAGAATGAAATTAAAATTTCGATTCTCAATGATTCAACATGAAGAGGCTCTGATACTATTTGTTGGGAAAAATAATTTACCGTCATAAGAATCATTCATGTTGGATTATCAAAAACTTGAGAATCGAAAGCGGAAGCGTACCTGAATCAGATATGGTTTCGCAATGAACAAGTCCTGCGATATTAGTCTTCCAGATCAATACGCTGTTCCTTTGTTTCTCTCTGAAGATGGGAGTCAGAATAGAATGAACGAAACGTGTGATCCAGGGACCATAATCATATATTTATACTAACGGCCCATTGACGTAATTCAGCCCATCATGAAATTAGGAACATGCCCTAAATACTGAAACCTTATTAGATCACTTTAAATGGGCTTAACCAAAATTGATAGCCATTAATTTAATACACAATATTTCACATATAAACCCATATGTTCGATTAAAATCCTTACGTCCTTAAAGGAACCAAGAATCATGGAATCGAGTTTAAAAAGGAAAATAATTGCAAACTTGTTGGCTTTACAAATAGTGATTAGGCAGGATCAGATGATGATCGGAAGAGAACTTCAGGATACATCTTTTGCCGTGGATCAAATGTAATTTCCTGGAGCTTAAAGTAGCAAAATTCTGTTGCTTTATCATCTATAGATGCAAAGTACATCGCTGCTACAGATTCATCTTGTGAAGCTGTTTGGCTTAGAGAGATTTTGAAAGATTTGAAATTTGAGCAGTAAGGACCAAAAACAATTTATTGCGACAACATGTCGGCAATTGCAATGACAAAAATCCAATCTTCCATGCTAGTTCAAAGCATATTGAACTTTGATATCACTTTATTAGAGATTTGATAAATCAAGAAGAAATTTGCATGGAGTTTATAAATACAAACGATCAACCCGCTGACATGATGACAAAGCCAATGACGATTGATAAGTTCAAGAAATTCAAGAAGCATTTAAATATTAAAAATTACTTTAGAACTTTCAACATTTTATATGGTATTAACTATGAAATGGCTTGCCGTTTCGAGTTGAGTGGCTTGTATTGTTGGCATAGGGTGACATCACCTACGAAATAAATTCTTTTCATTTCTGGTTGGCATAGAGACTGTTTTCACTGTGTCAATCAACTGTTCTCTTTAGACTCTTTATCACGAGAATGAACTTTTTTTCCAGTTTAGATTAATGGAATGGCCCTCAATTTCCAGGGTAGATGCCATCACTTGCTGTCTTTGCTTTAATTCAGTATTTTCATGGGTGCCATAACCTGAGTCTACTGCCGTATGCAGCCATTTTTCCTCACGCCCTGGCGTCAACAACCCCAACTCACATCCCACCCACAATCTGCCATTCCGTAACAACATCAAGGAAAACCACAATATTCTACCTAGTTTTAGCCATAAGATGTTTAATGTAGCATTTTTCTGAGTCACAACAGTTGTAACTAATGAATTCATGCTTCATTCTTAATGTTATTTTCTGAGTCACATATATACAGATTAGATGCATTTTTTAAAATGTTGATAAGATGTGAATATAATTGTAACATTCCGTGATATTTTAAATAGACCAGAAAATAATACAATTTCTCATGCGCTGGCCCTGGTGTTGCTGGACAACCCTTTGCTGCGCACATACATGTGTAGGTGATTGATAAGTGTATTTTCTACATTTGTTCGAAGCCCTAAATCATGATATTTTATTGTCTTTTGGATAAAATTCTATCTAATTTATGTTATATTGTATTTTGTACGTAAAAAATTATGTTTGATGAAGATTCGGAGAAAAGAATGCAAAAGTGGCGAAAAATGACAAAATTCAAAGATGAAACCTTGGAAAGAAATATTACATTAAATGGATTCGTGTTAAATGTGCCTCAATAGACTTGCATTGGAAATTTTAATTGGAGGTCCAAACTAAACCTATATATAACCTAAAAAGAGAAGAAAAGGGGGAAAAAATTCACGCACGGTGGAGAGAAGACACGCACTGTAAAAAGTGGAAAAAAGCACACATTGAGAAAAAATGAAAGAAGAAAAGAAAGAAAAGAAGGGAGAAACAGAGGAGAAAAGAAACAAGAACAGAAAAAAGAAAGAAAGAAGAAAAAAAGGGGAGAAAGCCAAAAGCAGAAAAAACGGCGCAGAGATAAAAGGAGAAAGAGAGAAAAGAAGGAAAAAAAGAAATGGAAAGAAAACGAGACTGTGGACACTAGAAATTTTTACGTTTCGTCAATTTTTGGTTATATCTTTCCACTTTTGCGTGTTTTTATTTTTACAATATGAATAACTTATTTTTATATTAGAGAAAACAATATAGTCGACTTGTGATCCTTTATTCTTTTTAATTCAAAATTTCTGTGATTTATTTATTTATGTGTTGGTTTTATTATGAGTTTAATGTATTAAATTACCAAATCAATAATTTGATGATTATGTGAGTCTCTTACGAATCAAGAGATGAGTTTGAGATTTAGACCATATAATAAAATTCGGTAAATTAATATAACGTGTAGAGATACATATACTAATTATTGGGGTCATAGTACGAATTCTTAGAACTAGTATTTCGTTTAACTAAAGTTCATTCACATAGAGATATGTAATTGAATTAGTTAAATAGGTTCAATGAGAACTCGAGAGGGGTAAATTGAATACAATAGAAGAATTCGATCGAACATTACATTAGGTTATGAATCTTGAATTAAGAATTAAGGTGATCAATAGATGGAATTTTTATGCCCTAATATTCATCACATATTTGTTTCTCCAATTATCCGTTGTTTGCAATCTTTTTATATTTTCAATTAGTTAAAAGTGGTTAAAAAAATAATTGCAATCATTATAAATATTTACTCGCTTTTGTCAAATAGGAGTTAAAAAAAATTAGATTAAATCCTAAAATATAGTCTTCGTAGGAACGATATCCAGACTCAAGGGTCTATTATACTGCTTGTTACGATATCGTACATTTGCGATATAAAAAAACGTAACAAGTTTTTGGCGTCGTTGCCGGGGACTAGTTATTTTTGCCTTAATTTAATTTATTTTTAACTGTTATTTGATTTATTTTACTTTTTTTTTAATTAAAAAAAGTGTTCGTTGTATACTTCGTATCCAAGGCGATGATCTTGAACTGTTTGACTTGAAAATAGAACGTACTTTCATACGAAGATAAAGGGAACATAAACAAAAACAGCAACATCAAATGACTGAGGGTCAAAATATTCTTATTCCTATGCAACCAATTGGACAAGTGGCTGCAAGAGTAGTGGCACCACCGAATCAGCAACAGGAGTGAGGGGAAATAAGCGAAGGAGACTTGCCAATTTCAATATTCTTGACGCCTATAGCCGTGCCTACACACTTCAGTATTGTGTATCCAGATTTCGGGATAAATAATTTTCAGATAAGGGTAGAGTGGATCAATTTGATGAGCAACACTCTCCAATTCTATAGGCTGCCTCATGAAAATCCGAACACACATATCTCCAGATTTCTCAGAAATGTCAGAACTTCCATGCTCCAGGGTTAATGAAGACGATATTAAGTTGCGATATAATCATATATACTGAGAGATGCTGCATTGGAGTGGTTAGACGCCGAACTTCATGGAAGCATTACTACTTGGGAAGAACTTATTAGAAATTCTTCCCATCAGCGAAAGTAGCTAAAATCAGATTGGAAATTCAAAGTTTTCAATAGAAAGATGGAGAGAGCTATCGCGAGGCATGGAACAGATTCAAAGAGCTGATGCGAAAGTGTCCAAATTATGGAATCACAATAGGAAATCAAGTATAGGAAATCAAGTGCAGTACTTCCACACCGGACTCTCACCACTATTAAAATCTCAGATGGATTTTTCTACCAGTGGATCGATCATAGGAAAATCAGTATAACAAACCATGGATTTATTTGGGTTAATTGTCACTATACATTCAATGTTTTCATCAGAAAGAGTGGTACCACTTAGAGCATCTGTGATGTATGAATTAGATAGCACATCATCTATCAATGAGCAGATAACAACTTTGATAAAACAGGTAGAGCTATTGGTGAAATCACAAACGAGAGGAGCATATGCAGTAATGGGTGGTCCATCATGTGAAAACTATGGAGCTAACCATTTGACAGAAAATTGTATGTTTATGGGCTTTCCCGAGGAACAAGTCAACGTCATTCAAAATGTGTCCCGCAATTTTAACCCATATTCGCAAACATATAACCCAGGATGGAGACAACAACCAAATTTCAGATTGTCAGATAATCATCAAGGGAATAGTTCAAATAATGCCCAGGAGGAGAACAAATCAAGTTTGAGAGAGATGTTTCATCAATATGCGCAAAAAATAGACAAAGTATTCTAACAGATTGATACTAATTTTCAAAATCAGCAAGCATCTATCAAGAAGTTGGAGATACAAATTGGTCAGATAGCTCAACAACTTACAGAACGTCCACAGGGATCATTGCCAAGCAATATAATAACAAATTCTAAAGAGCAAGTGATGACAATAAGAGTAGTGGAAAACGATCCACCCACGGCTCCTGTAAAAGTTAAAGCATATGTACCTCTACTTTCATTCCCCCAAAAACTTCGAAAGAAGTCGATGCAAGAAAATAATCATTCTATAACTACAAGGGGTGAGGTAAAATTACCAGAGATTACTATGAAACAACCAGAAAGAAAAGATGACCAGAAAGATGTTGATAAAGCTATAATGGAGGAAAAATATGCACCCACCTTAATTGAGAATGAAGAAAGTACAGAAGTATCCACTGTCAAGGCACCAAGTCCAGTTAAGGCTTATGTGCCTCCCATTCCTTTTCCGCAGAGGCTCAAGAAGAACAAACAAGATACAAAATTTGAAACTTTTCTTGATATTCTCAAGAAGCTCCAAATCAATATTCCATTGATTGATGCGATATTACAAATTTCAAACTACACAAATTTTTTGAAAGAGATGTTGACAAAAAAAAAAGCTTCTGGAGCTTGAAATTGTGGCATTAACGTAGGAAAGTAGTGTAAGAGTGCAAAATAAATTGCCTCCCAAGTTGAAAGATCCAAGGAGTTTTACTTTGCCTATTTCAATTGGACATTCTTGTTCTATTAATGCATTGTATGACAAAAGTGTTAGTATAAATCTAATGTCATATTCTGTTTATAGAAAATTGAGATTGGGTGAAGCCAAAATATCAATAAAGCTACAACTAGCTGATACAACAATTTCAAAACCACGTGGCAAAGTTGCGGATGTCCTCATAAAAATAGGAAATTTGATATTTCCGGTAGACTTCATTATGCTGGACATTCCAGAAGATCGAGACATTCTAATTATATTGGGTCGGTCATTCATAACAATGGCTCGAACTTTAATTGACATGGAGAAGGATGAGCTACTATTGAGGGAGGAGGACAGACAATAAATATTTATTATTTATACCCCATTCGAGAAACCTTCCAACAAAAATATTGCTTTAAAATTGATGAAAAAGAGCCACCTGATCAATGAAGGTGTCAGAGTAGAAAATCAAATTTTAGTGGACTTTTTGGTAGAGATGAAAATAGAAATATCAAAATATGGAGAGCGAAAAAAGGGTGCATAAATGAAAATTGCACAAAGTGTAATGATGGCATAACTTGGTTCGAGTCACCATGATCAAACATGACACAAAGTCAAGCTAATGACGTTAAAGAAGCGCTTCTTGTGAGGCAACCCAAGCTTTTTTTTTTTCATTTTTTTTAATTCTGTTTTTGAGTTTTATAATAGTTTAGTTTATTTTAAATTTATTTGTGACTCATCATCCATACCCAATTTCCCCTTATATCTTTGATAAGTTAGTTGATTTATTAGATGTTAGAGTTACATAACACTTGTTTCAATTATTTGATGTTAATGCTTTATTTAACCTTTTAGGAACATAATGTCGTGGAACATTTAAACAAATATTTACTAAGGAGCCAACAGAGTAATAGGAAAGCTAGCCGTTGAGTTATAAGTCATATCAGGGGAGCATTTTCTTCACTTTCTTCCCCACCCCTTTATATGCAAATTCAGAATTAAAGATATTGAGAATAATGTCTCGTTTAAGTTTGGGGGTGGAAAATATAAGTTTTCATTTTTTATGTGTTTTTGTATACTTTTATTGCTTTAGTAAAAAGAAATTCAAAAATAAAATATTTTTTTATGGTTGTGTAAGTTAGTTGGTTTAGCCGGCAATAATGAATATATTGAATCATGAATTGATCTATGAATATCAAATAAGTTACATACTTAGATTAATTTTTACTTTTTCATGTGAAATTTGATATATATTGAACACATGAATTAAGTTAAGTATTGTGTAGAAATGCGTTGATTTCATAATTGAATATGTTGAAATAATGAACCATAGATGTTAAACCCAAAATCACTAAATTTTACATTTTTGGACCAAATTTAGAATAGTTTTTTTTTTTTTTTTTGG
>CAIGRB010141409.1:0-15535 GCA_903798255.1 Fraxinus quadrangulata | reverse complement strand
CTTACTTTTGAATAATATTTTAAGAGAATGTATGATTAAAAAGTAAGGAAAAAATTTTGAATTTATATATAAACATTTTATTGTATTAAGATTTGATGAAAAATTATCCTATAAAAAAAAGAATTTGAAAAGAACGATAATCAAACGGGAGCCAAGGTTGAAAAAACTTGACTCTTACACGTTGAATCCCCTAATTTTCTGTTATCTCCTTATTCATTAGTGGCCTACAAGGTTTGACACTTCCCATTATTTTAAGGAAATGCTAAATCATTATTGACATGATTAATTTTACGTGTGGATGAGAAGTCAAAAAGATAGTGGAGGAGTTTCTTTTATATTTATAAGCTACTTGTACAAAAATTATTTGAACATTTATTGATAGATAATGAGATGGCATGCTCTTTGATCCTTATTTATGAGTAAACTATTAATCACCAATGGTATTAAGCCTTAGTTTAAGTGTCAATTAAATGGTATTTTAAATAATAGATTCATATAATTGTAACGTCAGACGATTGACGACTCATTCAATTGAAATCATAAAATATAGTCACCTAGACTATATCATTGGTGCTGGATAAATTTTTTTTTTTTTATTTGGTTGATGAAATTTTAACCTAATCAAATCTTATCACATCACGTGTTGGTAAGCAAATATGTAAATTTTGATGTACATGTAGTACAATCGATTAAATTTTTAACAAGTTTTGATAAAAATTGATAAAATATGGAGTTGAAAGTTATGATCCTATAAAGGGTTAAATTCATTAGTGACCACCCAACTTTATATTTGGTGTCAACATGACGATTCAATTTGATTTTATTTCACCATGACCACTCAACTTTGTAATTAATATCACCATGATCATCAAAATAACAAATAGTGATAGACTAAACAACTTTTAATGATGCTAATTAACAGTTTCTTTTGTAATCATGATTAATCAACTTTGCAATTTATTATAATTATAATTATCACTTTTTTATTTTTATTTTTATTTTCATTTTACAAGTTTTTTCTTTATTATACTTAACTCGAAGTTGGTTTCATCTGTTATCAATTTATCATCCCAATTTGAGTCGTGTGAAGTACAATGGTAATCGTAACATGCTTTCGAATTTTGCAGCAAGAGCTTTGAACTCTATGTTTCAGCGTTGGGGAATTTCTGGAACAAATCAAAGATGGAACATTAGCGGCGAATTATGCAGCGGAGTTGCAATTGATGATACAGCAATTGACGATATCAATCCGGGTATTAAATGTGGTTGCTCTTTCGACAATGGCACCGTTTGCCGCATTACTGCACTGTGAGTTGAGCTCCCCTCTACTTTTCTTTGGTTGTAGGGTTGAAAACACTCTCACCCAATTGTATCGTTTCACTTTGATTACTTACTTTAAACGATTCCAAATTTGTCTTTGAAATATCATTTTATGTTGATTTTTGGCTCCGAACGTCGTACTTTTACAGGAGAGTTTATGCATTGGATGTTGTGGGTCCAATCCCGAATGAGCTATGGAATTTGACTTACCTTTCTAATCTGTACGGTTATTTTTTTCTATTAGTTAATTAGTTTCTTGGCACCTACTTTTCGTTTGTCTGTCCAAATTGTTATTTCTTAGATGCTGATGATACAGGTGTTTTCCCTACTTCTATTGCAGAAATATAGGCCAAAACTATTTGACGGGTCCACTGCCTGCATCTATTGGAAACCTCACTCGCATGCAGTACATGTAAGCTATATTTTTGTGATTTAGAACTTAGGAGTCATGTCAATTAACAGTGTTTGAGTGTTATTAAAAATATTGCTAAGTTTTAATTATTTTCTTTAGGAGTCTTGGAATTAATGCATTATCAGGGGAGCTTCCTAGGGAACTTGGGATGTTGACAGACTTAATATCGCTGTAAGAACTTATGTTTTATTCATGAGGTTTAAACCCCAATTTGCTAGCATTCGTGCATGTACATATAAATTTATGTACTTGTTTATTTGTGATTTCCACTTGCGTAGGAGTTTCAGCACAAACAATTTCTCTGGTCCTCTACCGTCTGAACTTGGGAATTTAACAAGACTAACTCAAATGTAAGTTTTGATGTCACTTCACACTTATTGTCTTGTTCCTATATGACAACGGGAGTTGTTCGCACTTTATCATTTAGGATTCTATGTTGCTTTACTGCTTTAACATCTGTATAGACGCACATCATCTCTAAACTTAGACATGGACCAATGCGAAGAGCATTTTTCTTTTCGTCTTTTCCATTTTTCTCTGTTCCTTGACACACGACATCTTTTTGACAACTGTGACTTGTACCTGATTTGCCTTTTGCATTCTAGTTATCTTCTTATACATGTTGGTGAGCTCATTTGTATTCTGAAGTTTTTTTGGCAATTTCAATCTACTCCATAGTACTTGTAACCATCTAAAAATTTTCTCAATCTTATTAGTCATATCATGAGATGAGACAAAATTGTTTTTGTGCGAGGAAAAAGAAAAAGGTTCCTTCCTAGTTTTTCATTCAAAACCTGTTATTTTCTTGGCAGTTACTTTGATAGCGCTGGAGTTAGTGGGCCAATACCCCAAACATTTTCTAGTCTAACGGGATTGGAGAGAGTGTAAGAACATATTCTCTCTTCTCCTTTGTTCTTCTTTAGTGATAGATAAATTTATTATATCGTCTTCTCTGATCAAGTACACTAAAATAAATTTTTGGGAATTTCAGGTGGGCCTCAGACAATGAACTCACTGGTCGAATTCCTGACTTTATCGGGAGTTGGTCAAATCTAATTGTCCTGTGAGATATATATATACACACACACATACCAATAATTTCACTAGATTCAAAATTCATGCATAGTTTGTGATCAGCTATAATGTGATACGTTTGCAGGAGGTTTCAAGGAAACTCCTTTCAAGGGCCAATACCACCATCATTCTCCAATTTGACCTCTTTGAATGATCTGTGAGTGTTGGCCTGTTTCTTTCTTCGTTTATTTCAAAAATCTTTCTTCTCTTAGCTGTCCAAAGCTAATATTATTTTTAAAATATAACGAGCAGGAGAATAAGTGATCTATCTAATGGAAGCTCTACACTGGACTTCCTTAGAAATATGACGTCTCTCGGCACCTTGTAAGGAATTATAACACAGCTTATAATTCTGCACTAATTTGATGTGTTCTTTCTTTCAATAAATTATCTGTTGTTTTGGCAAGTTGTTTATGAACTTGTTCCTTTTTTTGGCAGAGTTTTGCGTAATAATAACATTTCTGGTTCCATACCTTCCAATATTAGTGACTATCAGAGTTTAACACTGCTGTAAGTTTTCTTGTGTTGTATGCCTTTCAATAATGTAATAAGCTTCCATTGAGGTTGATGGTAATTTGACAATCATGCAATCCAGCCTAATACATATTTAGTCTGAAGTCGAGAACATGAACCACATAACATGGGGTTTACACTGTAATGAACTAGCTAATATTTGCTAGCTGATTGAATCACTATCCTTTAAAGGTGTGATCAAAAGCTTTTAATTTGCTTACTCACTCTGCAATCTTTTATAACTTCCATTTTTCAGGGATTTGAGCTTCAACAATTTGACTGGACGCATCCCAAATTCACTTTTCAATCTGAGTTCACTCACTAACTTGTAATAAATCGTGCAATACTTGTGATTGAGACCTCACCGCATCAATCCCCACCCTGAAGAAAGAGAAGAAAGCAGCATTGGGAGGGATAGATAGTGTGCTAATTTGGTTTTCTTTTTCATCTTCAGGTTTCTTGGTAATAATAATTTGAATGGCACCCTGCCTGCAGTAAAGGGTCCAACTCTCCGGAATATGTTAGTATTGGTCTTCATATGTTCTTATCTTACGTGGTTCTGATAAAAACTCCTACAAGTTGCATTTTTTTTGTTTCATATACATGATTAGGAGCTTGTCTGGGAGCAATTAAGCCTAAATTTTAATTCATTTTTTTACCGTTTGGAAAGGTTGTGGGATCCGTATATGCAGTAATGATTGAACCAATATGGTGACCATTTGAATGGTCAAATGTTGTGGGCTTATAAAATGACATGAGTGCCCCTTTATGAATTTAAACTTGCCTAGCAATAAAGGGCAGAAATGACAGTTGGCATAATATGTTTGTATTTGAGTGGTCAAATGTTGTGGGCATGTCAATTTTGGCAGAGATGGGACCCATTCCAACGGTCAAAACATCTATTTTGAGTGGAAATTAATTGCTCCCAGACAATGGCTAGATCTCCAAGGTCGGGACACAATCCTATGCCTTTCAATCTCATTATTAACTGGAGGCATATTTTTTCTGTATAATTATAACTTATCGTGATTTTGTGTATGAGTAATCTTAATTTACACATTAAAATTTCTTAATTACAAGTATTAAGTTGGGTCTACCCTCTTCACATGAATGTCAGTGTAATCCCACACGAAAGAGTTATAATAGTATACTATATCTTTGATTGCATTAGAAGATATCTGATTGGAGTCTGCTTTACGTTTGTAAACCTAACTAGTATTTGTACAGGCAGCATGTGATGCCACAAACAAAAAAGAAAAAATAATCGAAAACAACATATATTTTCATATTAAGCCTCTATTTGGTAAGGATTAAAATTAGATTTTTAGTAGATTTTGACAAAAGTTAATGAAATGTGTGGTTAAAAATTTGTGGATCCCTCAAAATATGCGATTAAAATTAATTGTTGATTTTAACTTAGATTAAAATCTGGATTTTAATTCCTACCAAACAGGGACTAAAGAAAGTCATTTATAAATTGGAATATTTGCCTAACATCGTTTTTATATTTCTTGCAGAGATTTATCATACAATTCATTATCTGGGAGCTTCCCTACATGGATCAGTGAACAAAATTTACAACTGTATGTATGAATGAAAACAAGGATGCTACATATTCTTTATATTTTCTTTTCATTGTTCTGTCTTATGGTTTCTTTTGACAAGTCTCATTATTTAAACCGCATTTTCTAACATTAACATAGAAATCTTACTTGAATGTATTATGCAGTAATTTGGTTGCCAACCGCTTCACCATAGACAATTCTAATGGAAGGTGAATATTTTAAACAGTCACAGTGACAAAACTTATTGGATTCACTTCCTAGGCTTTACCTTTTGTGAGCTTCTTTATGTAGATATATTATTGTTGTGATGTTTATATCAGTTATCCACATGTATTTTCTTCATAATTAAACAATAGCAGGATCGGTCAATATCTAAAGCTATGCTTGCTGTCTTTCATCTTTCTGTGGAATTTTGGTTATGGCAACTTATCAGTAACCATTTCCCAGAAAGATTACATAATATGATTGTTAGTTGCAAATCGCTTCCAGATGTATGTCCAACCGTGAATAATTGGTTCATATTCTCATCGTCAATATGTCATATGTCATAGCAGGTAGCAGCTTCACATACATTCTTTGTACTTGTAAAATTAATAATCGTATAACAATTCATTAATGACTTGAAAATTTTTATGTTAGTAAATAGGAGAAAGAAATAATTTGCGGACAAAATGAGTTTTCTTGGCCACTGAACCTGAAGAAATTATATAGGAAAGTCTATGCTGCCATGGTTCTTAACACAAAAAGAAGCATACAAAATTATAGCAAAATCACCGGTCTTTATTATGTGCTTTCTTTAGGTATTTATGACAATCTTTACATGCATGTTTCACTACCAATGCACTTCCTTCTTTCTGTTTCAGTACAACAATTTATTCATCATGAAAGATTTGACATATTTTTATTCTCTAATGCTTGATGCTTCTCTATCTCAAAGATGATACTTTCCCTAATTACATTCACTCTTGCATTTTTTAGTGCTCTGCCTTCAGGATTGAATTGTCTGCAACAGAATTTTCCTTGCGGTCGAGGATCACCTACCTGTAAGTGATAAGTTTTATTCCAAAAGTGGAACTTGGTAAGGTTTCAATAGGTATTCTAATAGGGAACTTGCTTTTCCTATTGTGAATACTAATAGGATGCTGGGCTAACTCCTCAATAGGAGTTCTTTTGGGCAGCATGAGTTCATTACTGCCCAAAAAAACTCATTTCATGGAGCTTTAAATTAGCCAAACATGATATAAACAAAGAATCTAACATAGTTGGGGAGCAGAACTTTGTATACAATATGAAAAACCTATGTGCCTGATGGAAACTATTAACAGCCTGCTTTGCATTTCTGCAAATAAGTAGAAGCTAGCTTTCTCCCCGTTTTGCTTAACAAAAGCTGTATTTTCCATTTTTGCAGTCGACTTTCTATTTTTCCAATCGTCACAATATCTTCTGCTCAAGTGTTCTATTCCTGACTATGTCTAATTAGTGAAGTTTTTCTTCGTATTGTATTTTGACACCTTAACACTTCTTTCTTCCACCTGTTCCCTACACCTCACACCTTCCTTCATCACCAACAGCATCACCAGTACCCAAATATTGAGTTAAAAGTAAAATTACGAGATATTGTTTGTTTTATATATGTGCGTCTGAATATATGCCATTGTTGACACATGCTAATTTATTAAATTTATCTTTAGAAAAATTAACATTTGATGCTGTGGGTTATTTGTTTTGAAAACTGTGAAATAACATTATTAAAATTATTTGTAAATTTTGTATTACGAGTTTGAAGATCTTAATGCATAAATGTGGTTGAAGTTGTCACTGATTAAGGTAGAAAGATGCAAGGAGCGTCTTACCTGTAGGCAGTTTTGATACACTGGATTTTATTATATTTCTGTATGCACGTAGATTTTAGCATGACACATTAAAAGGATATTGTTGGCAGTTTTAACACATTATTATGTGTGTGCATGTGTGTTTCAGATTGATATTTTGACCATATGTTGTATAGATATTGATATGGCATAATAATGTTGTCAAGGTATTCAATTGTTGAGTATGGTGCTAGAGCATTTTATTTCACAATACAATAGTAGAAAACATCTAATAAAATTGGCCAACTTGTGCATGGCTTAGTTTTATAAAAAAGACATTAATTATTGCTCACCAACAAGGACAAATTGTTTTATAGCAAAAAGCCCTGACAACAGCTTAATCATAATTGCTCATCTTAATTTCAAAAGTTCCATCAGATTTTCTTAGAACAAGCACTTCTCAGTACTTTTTAAGGAAAATATTTCTTCAAAAGTATGCAAAACAGGCCCAAAATATCGTTCACAAAGTTGTTTCCACACAAATTCTTAGAACAAGCATTTCTGTGAAGTTACATTGAGAATTGACAAGTTCATCCCTGATGATGGTTTGTAGATTCCAGCTTTGCAATTAAATGTGGCGGTCCACAAATTCGGTCATCAGATCAGATTGTGTATGAGATGGATAATGAGACTCTTGGTCCGGCAACACATTACACGATCAATACAAACAGGTGGGCAGTTAGCAATGTTGGTCTGCCTTCTGATAGCAACAACCCAGAATATAAAAGATCCTCTTCATCCCAATTCACGAATACTTTGGATTCAGAGTTGTTTCAAACTGCACGAATTTCTGCTGGATCTTTGAGATACTACGGCTTGGGTCTTGAGAATGGTAATTACACTGTGAGACTTCAGTTTGCAGAGATCAAAATCCTAGGCACTAGAACTTGGAGGAGTCTTGGAAAGCGTGTTTTTGATATATATATTCAGGTCTGTATTAAAAAATGAATTCGTATTAACATAAGCATTCATATTTTTCACTGTGCTTCAGCTAAACAATGGTTTACTATCATCAATTGATAGGATAGTATAAAACTGAAAAAGAAAAAATAGCAGGTGGGTATATTTGATTGATAATCATGTATTTGGTACACATTCTTCAAGCCTCATCTTTGTCTAGGACCCCAGTTCACCTTTCATCATGTAGTACTTGATGGGCTGTTTTGATATTTGATATCAATGCCATGGTATGTGTTTTTGCTTCATCATTCCCGAGTCCTGAAGCACTACTTTTGATATATTAGCTTCAATTTCATTTGAAGAACATATGCATGTTCTATTCCCAAAATTTTTAGTCACTGCAACTTCACATATTAATAGCTGCCATCGCATTCCATATTGTTCTTATATATATCCACCACATGTATAGTTTTAACTTAGAACTTCAAGTATCTTTATATTAGTTTCTCCCTTTTATTATTGAACATAATTTTCACATTGTGGGGTCCAGGGGAAACTGGAGTTGAAAGACTTTGACATACTAAGAGAGGCTGGTGGGACTGCTTTGAGAGCTGTTGCGAAGGAATTGCAAGTACAAGTGTCTGAAAACTACCTTGAAATTCATCTCTTCTGGGCTGGAAAAGGGACTTGTTGTGTACCTGATCAAGGTACATATGGACCTTTGATTTCGGCAATAAGTGCCACCCCAGGTAAATATGAATTGAGAAATATTTTGATAACTGGCAACAATGTGCTACTCTGGTTCTTGATATATGGATGCGAGTGCTGATCACAAAGGTTTTCCTCAGATTTCGTTCCCACCGTTAGAAACAGTCCTCCAAGTAGGAAGAAGAACAGGACTGGCCTGATTGTAGGGATTGTAGTTGCAGTCGGAGCTGTAAGCTTTCTTTCTGTATTTGTAGCATACTATTTGGCTCAGAGAAGAAGAAAGAAGAAGAGCTATGAGGATGAAGGTAAGAAAGGAAAAGTATAGTGGACTGTGTATCTTTCTAGTTCAGGAGTTATTGTTACTTCTATGCTTTTGGTTTATTAGTTATTACTAGAACCAGAAGTGCTGTATTAATGCTCGTTTAGACATGAGACTAGAAGTGTTCATTACTTTTTTTTTTTTTTTTTTTTGGTGTCTCGAGAAATAAATTACCTTATAAATGACCCAAATGAGAGAGATAGGTCAATGCATATTTACTTATACTGAGACTATTAATGCCTATCCTTGTATGGAATTATATTGTATGAGGTAAGGAATGAATCAGCTTGGGGATGGATGAATAATCACTGCCCTTTGGAAATGAACATATGTCTCTGTGAGTTTGCAGAATTCTTGGGAATGGATACCAGACCTTACACATTTAATTATGCGGAGCTAAGAGCTGCAACAGAAGACTTCAATCCTGATTATAAGCTTGGAGAGGGAGGATTTGGACCTGTGTACAGGGTAACTTCTATTCTGAAAATTTTTAATTTCAAAGATTATAGATTGGTGGAACAATTAAAAACCTCGCTTGAATAATAAACCAAAGATGAAGTATGAGAAGAACCAAGGATGAATAAGTCCCTGTTAGTTTTTAGTATTTGACAGTGTCGTTATCACTCATTGTTTAGCTCACATTCCATTGTTATTTTCTCCTTTACCTTTTGTATATTTGTATACCCCCAACCTATAATAGTATCAGAAGCTGACATGTATGAATTTATTCAGATCCTATTGATTCCTGTTTGATTTACTTTTCATTATTTTTAAGATTATTACATTTGAACTTTTTATGTTGTGACCAACAGGGAACACTTGAGGATGGAAGAGTTGTTGCTGTAAAACAATTGTCTGTTGCGTCCCATCAAGGAAAGAGTCAGTTTGTTGCAGAGATTGCTACTATATCTGCTGTGCAGCACCGTAACCTTGTAAAATTGTATGGATGCTGCATCGAGGGAGATAAACGGTTGCTTGTTTATGAGTATCTCGTAAACAAGAGTCTTGATCAAGTATTATTTGGTAATAATGAGAAAGATTGTCCACGCTACATATTAACTTCTATATTCAGGAGACTGAATCTTTATGCTTTGGTGGAGCAGGGAATAGAAGTTTATCTCTTGACTGGCCAACACGCTTTGAGATATGCTTGGGAGTAGCAAGAGGTCTTGCTTATCTGCACGAGGAATCTAGACTTCGAATTGTACACAGAGATGTTAAAGCCAGCAACATTTTGCTTGACTCTGATCTGAACCCTAAAATTTCAGATTTTGGTCTGGCCAAATTGTATGATGACAAAAAGACCCATATAAGCACCCGCGTTGCTGGAACAATGTATGATCTACAAAATTTCTAAATCCATAATGTTCCTTCGTTCTGTATTAATCTTTTGTTTAGTGGCCTACATTTCCAGTTTAAATGTAGGCTAGCAGGGCGGATTTATTGCTGAGTTTTCATGTTTCACTCATATAGTGGGTATCTTGCACCTGAATATGCCATGCGTGGACACCTTACCGAGAAAGCGGATGTATTTAGCTTTGGAGTTGTAGCTCTAGAGATTGTCAGTGGAAGGCCAAATTCTGACTCAAGTTTGGAAGGCGATGAAATGTATCTTCTTGAATGGGTATGGTCTATCTGCATTTTGAACCTCCGTGCTTATTGATACTTTAGAATTTAATAATCTTATAAAAACCCCGGATATCCATAAGATTTTAAAATGTTTCATCTTACCATGTTTTCTTCAGTTTTTTTTTTGCTGTGATTAAGTTAGAAAAAGGAAATTGTATTTTATTTTACAAATTTTACCAACATTTCAATCTACACTTGAAGTTATGGACAAAATTTCCAAAATATCAGTTTTCTACTCTTATTTGCAGTTTTAATTCTGGTAGCAATGACAAAATAGTAGGAGTTCACTTATATTACAGTTTGATTCATTGTTAAATTTTCAGCTTCATTTGTTTGTGGTAGATATCCGGTACGGAAATTTCATTTTGTTTGGAATCCGAGAGAAATGTACATCTACTTAGAGTTTTAACCATTAAAAGATTATAGTCGTGGGAAATAAGCCTATGTGAGCGTGATTGAGTGTTGAGACAGTAATTACATAATAAAAAAAATTCTTTCTGATGAATATGCTTGTTTTACACTTGTTCAGCTGTTCATTTAGGTAATTTCTTTCTTCCTTTTTGCTCCATTTGTTTCCACGTGTATCAATGTAGTGTAATTTCCTCCTGGTGGAAAATAAGAAAATCTACAATTTTCTTTGTATGGAGAAATCAAAAGATTTAAGGGATTAGAGATAGGCTAAGATACAAGAGGCCTCATTAATGAGATTAAGCCTTCTGAGGCTTATCCTCTTGTTTTCTTCCCCACTTCACTGCCCGGGAATGAAATGAAGAAGCTATACCAAGGACAGAAAGAAAGATGAACTATGCACCTGAATAATCAAGCACCTACGACTTGAAAAAGCTTTCTCACATTCTCTTTGGCACGAGATTCAACAGTCAGTTCTTTACAACCCAATGTAATATTTAGGAAGGTCGTCGCCTTTCCCCTTCCTAATTCCCAGGAATAGAAACTCTCATCTTGGACAGGTCCTAAGTGATAAAAGAACTCATCTTCTTTTCATTTTAACCACTTTTCTTCTTGGCTAATGGAACAAGTGAGAGGGGACAGGATGAGAAAAAGAATTCTAGTTTCTGTGTGTTTGCAAAACCTAATTTTGCACACCTCTGTTGTCGAACTTTCAAATGTCATTATATGTTTTCCACCATCTTTGACTTGGTGGTTACTAATTTCAATACGATATGCTTGCAGGCTTGGAATCTTCATGAGAAAAACCAAGAAATGGAACTCGTTGACAGAACATTATCCGAAGTGAATGAGGACGAAGTAAAAAGAATTATAGGAGTGGCTCTTCTGTGCAGTCAAACATCGCCCGGTTTGCGGCCTTCAATGTCACGTGTGGTGTCAATGCTTTCAGGAGACATTGAGGTGCCCCCAGTCACTTCAAAGCCCGGATACCTGACTGACTGGAAATTTAGTGATGCAACAACCTTTATGTCGAACACAGATAGTTCAACTTCAAGAACTGATATTAGTCGGGGCAATCCATCAAACATAACAAGCACTGAAACTACAGACCCATCTTATTCACCTATCACTGATTCGAAACCCATTCTTCAGGAGATTATTGGCGAGGGCAGGTGAAATCAAATAGTATAGCAGTATTTTCTGGTAGAAGATAAATAAGCATTCCTTTAGAATTAAAATTGTGTGGTGGTGGTGGTTAAAATATTTTCAATTTTCGTGATAGTTTCCATATTGTAGTGATATTTGTAATATTATAGGATCTTTTCTTTTGCATTTGTTTGTAATTCTATAACACAAAACGTTTATACAATTTCTATAGTTTTTTCATTGTTTGTATCTCATTTACATTGGATGCATATATATTAATAGAATTAAAATGTTAAGTAATCAACGATTCTAATTTGATTATCAAAGAAAAATTTGATGCAATGGAATTATACTTTTTGACTACTACATCCATTTTTAAATGAAATGTATTGAATTATCTATTTGATATTTCCTGATATTGATGTTATCGTGAATAAAATGGCGGCATGCCCTTTGAGGTTGGTCCCAAAAAAAAAATCATTCAATTGCTACAATCATATCAAGAAACTATGAATAACTTCAAAAATATGATTAAGAAATCCTCCATGGGGTTTTTATCCTCAATTCGGCATAGTTCTAGCCGAATATTGCTCTAATAATCTCCTTTTGTCCCCCAAATTTATGCTAAGATCGACCTATATGTCAGGTGACACTGATACACATATAATTGAGTGTTTGTACCGTTACATCTCTATCACACAATATGATATGATTATGTAAATTGGACATGGAATGTCGGTGATTGATGGATAACCAGCAATATTATATTAATTCAATACTTTACTTCAATGTAATTCTCAAACCTATTATTTTTCAAAGAATTAAGTATGTTCTCTACTCTTTATAACTTCATTGTTCTATCTTCCAATGTAGTTCTTTAAAAAGAATATAGGTTTTAGTTGTGTTATACCTCCGTCTTACATGGAGTCCTGATCGATTGCATGTAAGAGCAACATGGGATTCGGTGCTACGTAAGAGCCATGTGGACAAATTGAGGCTGATGAAGCCTTGGGCCAAGCCTAGCTTTAAGTGATGAGGCTAATGTTCATGCCTCAATGATGAGGCCGACCCTCATGAGTCCTAGTCCAAGTGATGAAGCCTTGGGCTGGGCCTTGCTTTGAGCGATGAGGCCGACACTCACGTCTCAATGATGAGGTTGAGCCCTGCCTTGAGTTATAAGGCTAACCCGTGTAATATAACTCGATATTTTTTAAATAAATAACATTCCACAATATTTTTGTAATAATTTTATTTTATTGGTGCATTTAAATAAAATACAAATACGGGCGCTATTAATTTTAATGATAATGGGATATTGTCATTTTATTTTTTTCAATTCTCAATTTAATTATAGTTAAATAACAAGTCCATATGCAACGTGGTCGATTATAATAATTAGCCCCTATTTGGTTTTAGTAAAAATCAGATTTTTAATAGGTTTTGATAAAAGTTGATGAAATGTATTATTAAAAAATTGAGAAAAGTTGCCGATCCCAAGAAAATAGAAATGTGTAGTTAAAATTTATTGTTGATCTTAATTTATATTTTCATATAGAAGTTTTTCTACCTTTGTCAAATAAGATATATATTGTTTCTCAATGATTGTGGAACAAACTGTAACACAGAAGTTGAACTTTAGTTTTCATAACCTAAATACAACTATATATCACACGCATTATATAATAACACTTAGGTGAAATATCGATATTTTTCAGTTCCCTTCTTCCAAAGCATTCAGCATCTACATATTCTTATTGTTCTGATGTACTGGTATCAGGCATTTCTTTGGGATAACTTGACCTTTAAACCATGTTTCATCTGAATTATGATAGAATCACTAGGAGAAACTGATTGACCTTCCACCAGTTGAACATGGTAATTATATATCATAGTTGCTGCCACCATTTTCATTTGCACAAAAGACATCTCCTTACCAATGCAGGTTCTTGGGCCAGCGTTGAACGCTGGAAACTTGAATGACGGTTCGTGCTTTATTCCACCGTGCTTGGAAATCCACCTCTCCGGTTTGAATTCTAAACAATCTTTGCCCCATATTCTCTCCATCCTTCCTGTTGAGTAAAAGAAGAGGATTATTTTAGTATTTTGAGGGATACAGTGACCACTTGGGAGGATGTCCGGTCGAACTGGTGATTTGTGTTCCAGTGCCACGGGAGGGAATAGCCTAAGAGTCTCGCACAATGCTCCGTGGAGGTAGACTAATTTTCGAGATTCCTCTGCATTAAAAAACCTGCACGTTTTGTCTTCTTTATCGTGGAATTTTGTTTGAATCTCTTCAAGTATCTTGATTTCCACCCGGGGATTTGAGGCAATCAGCCAGAAAAACCATGTTAGAGTAGTACTTGTCGTATCCCTACCTGTCATTGACAAAACTTCAATAAATAAATTCGTAATCCTCAAAATTTAAGGTTATAGATGGAGTATCATTTCACTATCACCTTTTTATAGAAATTGTACGCGTCACATTTTCTAATAAATAAGCCCATGTTTGGCCCTCATTTTTACTCAAACTCATTTCCAATCATGCATTTCATAGGACCTACAAGTTTTCATCCACACATTTCGTTAACATCTACTAAAAATCTGATTTTTAACTAAATCAAATGTGTGCTAAATATGACCTTTATGAGACGTGTTCAAGAATTATACTAGAAAATTAATCTCGTTTGTAAGAGAAGTGTTGAAAATGAGATGTAATAAATAAAAATGTGCACTCTCTATATCAATCTATGTTGTTAGATAATGTAGTTCAACATGATATCAGAAGATGTAAAGATTCAAAATATTGAACTAAACTCATTTATAAAATTAATACACTACCTGCAAAGATCAAGGCCAATAAGGTGTCTCTCATGAAGTCTCTTTCATCACCAGAAGCACTTCTCTTTCCTTTGTATGCTTCCAAAAATCCATTTAACAAGCTAAAATCTTCATCTTGCACTTTGGTGCCATTGCTCTGTTCCTCCTTTAATGGAATGCGTGGATATATAAACTGATCAAAAGCCTCCCAAGCTTTAGCCAGCTTCTTTTCTGTAGCAATTCCCAGCCATTTTTGGAGCTTCCACACGCTTTCTGGCAACATATGTCTATACAAAAGGGCTTTTGATGAATCATTAAAAGCTTTTTCACATGGAATATAGGGTAAATCAATGGACAAACTACATGGATCATAATCCAGTACCAATTTACATGAACTGTCGAAAGTAAACCTCTGAAAAATTTCCTGCAAATTAATCTCATTTCCCTTTTTATTGAAATGATCAAGAACAGGAAGGAGCCCATTTTCAATCTTGTCCCAAATGATTTTTTCTAAGAACTGATGAAATTTTGTATGATTCATTAGGAACATGGTGGTTTTTCTATGAAGTTCCCATAATTCAGAATCAGAACTGAAGATCCCATCTCCCAGAATATCAAATATTTTCTTGAATTCCGGACCTTTGGGGTAATTTGAGAAATTTTTGCTCATAATATGATGGATATTGGCAGGATCACAGGTGGCCAAAATGTTCATGTTAGCAAACCAGGGCCCTTTGAACTCGTATGTGCCACCGCATTCGTTGAGGACGGCCGTGGCGTAATCGTGTAGCTGATGAGCATTTTGAAGAACCGCCGGCAGCATTCCGACTAACGGAAAATATGTCGGCGCTAA